>BDDC01001469.1:7867-25761 GCA_001662425.1 Chlamydomonas sphaeroides
TTTTGAGCATGGAAAGAGGGTCTCATGGACTCGGCGTCATATCTCAGGCGAGACAGGCAAGCAGGTAATCCGCAATCCGCGCAAAACAGCTCCAAAACAGCGCCACAGGGCCACAGTCGCGGGTCGAGAAGGTTATGCCGACCACCCGAAGCTGCCCTGCGGTATGGCTGCATGTTTCGCGTGGTCACGCGTATTAACGAGGTCGCCAACGAAAGTCGATGAACAACCCTTGTCCAGCCCCGTCAACCGGCGCAAGGCCGCGATGGCGTGTGCACCAGATTATGGTGAATAGAACGCTGTGTCTCTCCCTGCGCGGGAAACAGACGTTCGCGCCCGGTGAGGGTTTCCAACCTCTGCCACAGCCCCGATCGACTCCATCGAGTTCCCGAATCGTTCTGGACGAGCGCCGGGGCAGCCACCGCGGTGCGCAGGACGCTGCTGCTGCTACGAAAGCTTCCCCAGGCCAGCTGCAACACCCTGTCAGCGCAGCTAGCACAGCAGGCGCGAATAGCTAGGCCCGCTGCAGCGCGGGACGCCACGCTGGTTAACGCTGGTCCGCCCGGTCAGCCACGCGCGCCCGCCAGCGCTCTACCTACCGCTCACCAACGGGCATCCTTGCACCGGTTTTGCTAACAGTGTAACGATCCCCATACCTAAAAGGCTTAAGGAATTGATGTTCGTTACACGTTCATCTATGAACCAGCGCGGAAGTCATTGGAGAGTACCGGGCACCCTTGCAGAGTGAGGCCGCTGGGAGGGATGTATGGAAAACTAAATGCGAAGCCAGGGGTACAAGCCTGCGAAAACGAGCAGTCACTATATCCGGTAGTCTGCGTAGAGGGGCGACGACACAGATGTACCTCTGCGCTGGTCCTCTGCCACCCCAACGGCTGCGGCGCCAGCCCCGACCCTGTCTGAGCCGACTTCAACGCCTTCCCGGTTCCCGCCTGGCATCAGATCTCCAGGTGGTGTGACAACCCCAGGCCGCCACAGCTGTCCAACAGCGACGAATCTGTTGCGGTCGCCGCGCCTGGCCCTGCGCGTGTGCGTATGAGGGGAGAGGGATGAATCAGTGCCCACCAGGACCTGGTCCCGCGTTTGCCTTGCCTTGCAGTGTGGCGTGCCGTTGGGGTGAGGAGGGCAGGCGGCCATGGCCAGCTTTTGAGCGTAGCACCCGCTGCGCAAGGTGGCTTGTCACGCGCAGGTGTTCTACTGTGTTCCTGGTGGGACTTGGGAGCGGGAGGGCCGCCGACAGCACGACCGAGCATGGCAGTGTCGGTTGTGATTGACAGGTACGGTCGTGAAGGGACCGGCTTGGCCGTACTTTCTGGACGTCGTTGGAAACAACCAATACAGGCTTCCGTCTGCCTTGAACGATACATTATTGGCTTCATATGCTGCTGCAGGAGACCGACACACAAAATTGCACTCGAGTTTTCGGTCAAGCCGCCGCTATGACATGCACACAATAAGCCAACACCGAAGCATTGGGATACACACATAAATACAACGAAACGCCTTTCTATTAATCACAATGCTACGGACCAGGAAACCCAAGGTCCGGCTTGAAGTTGCTCGCTGCCAGCCTTCATCTTCGTTTGCAGCTTGATGTGCCACAGCATTTTAGATTCAACTGGCTTGGACGTGGCGCTGGACTTCGTAGCGCTGTGAGGGACGTCTTCGTCTGTGAGCGACGTCCTCGTGTTGTGAGTTCCGTCACATGCGTTTAGGAGCACATGTACTTTGTTAGCCCTGTTACAAAGCGCAACTTAGCGCTGTGCAACTATTTTGCGGGTTGCACGACGTCCGCACACTCGGGTTGTCGCCGACGTAACGTAGCATCCTGACGTTAGACACTGTATGGAAGTGCTTGCAGCACTACAGGTAGCCGGCGCTGGGTCAGGCGCTGGCACCAGGCCATGCGGAGCGGCAGCGACGAGGCGTTGTTCAGCGCCGCAACCGCCCTTGCGCTCTCGGATACTGTGCTCCAAGCGGTCGTCCAGACTTCGGGAATAGCACCTGTGTGTGCGGCCGAAACGCACGACGTCAGTTGGGCTTGTCCAGACTTGACGGAGCTGCCTGGTGCTCCCCTTGCACTTGCTGCCAACCTTAGGTGATCTACCTAGCAACTTGCTCGGTGGCGCCTCGCTCTGCCTCGTTTGGCCTGGTGAGCATGATGATTGCACGCGACCTTGCGGCTACGGGAATGGCTTGACGCCAACCATCTCTCATACATCAGCATCGATTAAGCACCTGAAATCGCCATCCTACCCCCTTGAAGTTTTCGCGGCCCCACATCCCATCCAGAGACGAGTGCAACGGAGTTGCGCGTAACTTCGAGCGCATGCCCTGCGGACCCGCCCTCGCCCACAGAACTACTACAACTCTGCACGCACGGCGCACGGCCCTTAAGCTGCGCCGCGCGTCCGCGGGATGTCACAACTGCATGGCCCGACCTCGGCCTTCGCGGCAGCGGCTTGCGCTCTGGCGGCGCCTGCCGCTCTTCCAAGGTGGCGTGACCCACAGCCGCTGTCACTGACGCCACCCCGGCGCAGCGCCGGCGGCTCCAGCTCCGGCGGTGGAGGTCTGACCGTCGTCAACCCCATGGCCTGGAATGCCCCCGGCGGCGCCGCCACCGCTGCGGCGGCCTGCCCCAGCCAAGGCCCCGGCGGCGCCGGTACCCTAGCCGACGGAGCCAGCTGCTACAGCGACCTAAGCACCCCGGACGCTGACGCCGCCGTTACCGCCGTCACCGCCAACTCGCCCTTGAAAGGGGAACCCCACTTGTCAGCGGCGCCGCTGGGTTTCGGCGCCCCCGACGCCGACGTCGATCCTCTCGGCGATCTGCTCCTGTCTCTGCTGGGGGACGATGACGCCGCCGCCGTCGGCGCTGCCGCCGTCGCCGACATGGACCCACTTGAGCCGCCGGTGGCCTCAACGGCGCCGCTGGCGGTGCTCCCACCCACCGGCTACGCCCGGGCCTCGAGCGCGCTTCCGTCGGGCCACCGGACCTCCACGAACGAGGTCGCCTCCGCCACGCCGCTGGGCGATGGTCTCAGCCACATGATTTCTGGCTCTCAGCCCGCAACGCCCGCTGACGACCCCTGCGGCCTGGCGGCGACCCTGGCGGCGCCGTCAGAGGCAGCACCGGCAGCGATGGCGTGCCAGGCAGGTCATCGCTGGTCGGACACCGCCCTTTGCGGCGCCGCCGCCGGCCCCAGTGGCGGCGCAGCCGCTGGCGGCGTGAGGGTGGACCGGTGCATCTCCCTGCCGGCACCGCTGGCCGCGTCGGCAGTGCCGCCGCTGCCAGCATCGGCGGGCCAGCGCCGGCCTGCCGTCAGCGGCGGCGCACAGCCAAGCAAGAGCGATGGCTCGACGGCTGGGCCTAGTGACGGCGGCGCTGGCAGGGCCTCGGCCTCCGCAGCGCAGGGCCACGGCCCGTCGCCGCCGCCCCGTGGCGGCAGCGGACGGTCCAGCCGGAGCGTGATGCCGCCGTACATGCCGCCATACCCTCCTCCGTATCACGGCATGCCGTATCCGGCCTACCCGCCGCCGTATTACGGCGCGCCGTACGGCGATTCCCACCAGGCGCACAAGCCGGCGGGCTCGCCGCCGGCGGCAGCTGGAGCTTGCGACGCCGCCGCTGGCGTGGCGGCTGCGGCGCCGCGGCCGGCGGAGGCGGAGGCGCGAGCGCAGGACGGCGGTAGTGACGTCACCTCCCCCAGCAAGGCGGCGGCGGCGGCGGCGGGCCTGAAGCCCGATCCCGGTGCGCACCAACGCAGCGAGGGCCGCAGCAGCGGCCGCACGCCCGACACCAGCGACGAGTCTTGGCCGTACCCCCACACCTATTATGGGCACGCGCAATACCCGCCACCGTACGGGCCGCCGCCACCTGGCTACCCGCCCTTCGGCCCTCACTACGGCCATCCGCCGCCGTATGGCTACCCGCCCTTCCCTCCACCGTACGGACACGCGCCGTCGTACGTGCACCCGCCGCCGCCGCACGCCTACCCGCCGTACGGTCATCCGCCGCCGTACGGCTACCCTCCATACGGCTATCCGCCGTACGGTGCGCCGCACGCGCACCGCCGGCCCGGGTCCTGGCCGCACCCTCGCAGCGTGCACGGCGCGGCGGGGCCCGGCGCCGCCGCCGGGTCGGCAGAGGCGGCGGAGCACATGCGGCCGTCTTCCACGTCAGCGGACGGCGCCGCCGAGTCGGCACCGCCGCTGCCGTACGGCCTGATCCACGCCGCCACGGCCCCTGTGGCTCTCGACGATCGGTCTGCTGGCGGCGGCTTGCTGGCCTACGGCAGCGGCGGGCAGCCTGTGCTGACGCCGCGCCGCCGGCTCCGCTGCGCATCCGAAAGCTCCCTGGCCATGTACGGCGAGGCCAGCGGCGGCGGCTCGATGACGCCGCCGCCGTCGGCGCCGCCGCCACTCGAGACCGCCGCCAGCCACAGCGGCAGCGAGCTCGGCCTCCGCTCGAGCGAGTCGCTGAAGCGCCGCCGACTGCTGTTCGGCGGCACGGCGCCGCCGCCAGGCGCCGCCGCCGCCGGCGGACCCTCCAGGCTGCTGGCGCTGACGGAGGCGGGCGACGGCGCCGACGAGAGCGACTGCTCGGGGCTGGGCCTGGACGACCTACTCGCCCGGATGGAGTTTAGCGAGGGCGGAGGCGGCGCCGCCGCCAGCCAGGGCTTCGGCGCGCCGCCGCCGTCCGCGGCAGCGGCCCCGTCGCACGACCCCCGCCGCGGCCGGCAGCTCGGCGCCCAACCGCAGCACCCGCAGCAGCACTGGCCGCTGCCAGCCGGGCAGTACGGCCTGGGCTGGCCGGCGGCGGCTCCGTTGCGGCCCCCTCCCGCCAGGCAGGCACCTAACCAGGCACTGGCGCAGCTGCTGCCGCAGCAGCTGTCCGAAGCGCCCAGCGGGCACCCACACCCGCAGCACCCTCTGGCGCCCTCCGCGGCTCCCTGTGGCGCCGGATGGCCCGCGCCGCCGCCGCCGTCGGCGTCGCCGCCGCAGCCCGATGGCGGCGGCGCGCAGCCGCTGGCCGGCGTCAAGTCCGAGCCCATGTGCTACGACGCGCCAGCGGCGCAGCCGCACAGCATGATGCCTGGCGTGCCGATGCCGACGCCGATGGCGTCGCTGCCATCGCTGCAGCGAGGCAAGGAGTGCTCGCAGCTCGAGCTCATGCGACTGCTCGGTGAGCCAGCCCCGGCGGCGCCGCCGCCACCGCCGGCCCGGCCGCAGCAGCAGCTGCCCGCCACGGGCCGGCGCGCCGGCGGATCCGCTGCCGCCGCCAAGCCGCCGCCGCCCGCCAAGCCGCTGCCGGCGTCGGTGCCCGCCTCCGTCAAGGTGACCGTCGCAATCGGCCCCGCCGCCGCCACCGGCCGGCCGCCGGCCGCCGCCACGCGCCGCGGCCGTCGCAGCCCTGCGGCGTCGGCGGCCGAGGCCGAGGCCGAGGCGGAGGCGGAGGATGTCGACGACGGCGCCGCCGCCGCCACCGCCGGCGGCAAGATCGTGGGCATGTTCCACCCGGCGCCGTACCTCGAGGGCGGCAGCTGCGTCGAGTATCCCCTGGGCAGCGGCCAGATGCTGACAAGGAGCGCCTTCGAGCGCACGGGCGGCTCCAGCATGGTAGGTTGCAACTGCACGACCGTTAGCGAAGAAAAAGAAGAATGTTAATAACCCATAACCTGTATCTGCAATGCTGCGAAAAACGACAATGCCGTTAGCGGTTGGGGGCGTGGGCGTTTGGGGGCGGCGCTGCGGTGCGGGGCTTGGCTGCGCTTGAGAGATTGATTGGGTCGTTGCTGTTGCATTGCTGCTGCGGCGACCTTGAGTCGCGCTGCCGCCCTCGCTGTCACGCGCATTTTGCCGTACGCTGCCTGCCGTACGCTGCTGTCGTACAGGCCAAGTGGTACCGGTCCATCAAGGTTCTACCCGAGGGGCTGTCGCTCGGCCGCTGGCTGGCGCGCAACGGGCTGCCGCTGCTCAAGGTGTGTGCGCATGGTCGTGGGGCTGCCGTACATGGTCGTGGGGCTGCCGTACATGGTCGTGGGGCTGCCGTACATGGTCGTGGGGCTGCCGTACATGCACCACTGTGGCGGTGCCGTCAGCCCGTCCGCAGCCTCTGTATGTGTGTGCGTGTGCGTGTGTATGTGTGGATGTGTGTTAGTAAGAGGTGTGTGTTGCAAGCCGTCGGGCGGCTGGCTGGGCCCCGTGCGCGCCGGCCCCCCACCCCCGCTGGCCCCCAACACGCGAATCGTCGCCACCGCCGCTGCTGCTGCTGCTGCTGCTGCAGGGCAACCCCCGCCGCAGCCGGCAGCGCACGCGGCGCAGCAAACGTCCTGCTGCGGGCGGCTCCGAGGATGAGGACGACGACGAGGAGGAGGACGAGGGAGAGGAGGACTGCAACGAAGGCAGCCCGCGCAAGCGCTGAACGCACCGTAGCCGAGGCTGGGCGGCGCGAGTACGAGGGCGGAGGCGCAGGGCTGCGGCTGCGCCCTTCCTTGGCTGCTGCACCGCGTGCCGCTAGCTGCTGCTCCGCGGCTGCTGCTGGCCCGTTTTTTCAAAGCGACTGCTAGGCCAAGCAGCGAGAAGATCGGGAGAGAGGTAGAGAGACACCAAAGTACCGTAACCATGCTGGTAAATGACGGAGGATGGCTCGGGCGACGGGTCTGTTTGCTGCTGTTCTTGGATTTGGGGGCTGGCTTGACAGCTTGTGGTCCCTGCCCGGGCGTGCGTATGGCCGCGTGTGTGTCCGTGTGGGTCGCGCCGCAGCCGAGGCGGGGCGGGGTCATCCCAGAAGGACTGGAGGGGGCACAGTGGCGTGCCGGGGATATGCGGGTTTTCGGGCCGTGGGGAGCTAGGGGCGCGGGGATATGTGGGTTTCGGGCCGTGGGGAGCTAGGGGCGCGAACTTTTGCTGGCTTGAGGCCTTGGGCATTGGCGGCAACCCGGCGTGCCCCTGGGCGCGTGCGGGGTTTGGGGTTGCCTTTTGTCGTTGCATCCGCGAGTGTTGGTCGCTGGCTGGCCGACCGGTGTGCGCATGCGCTGCATTGTGTCATGAGTACCATCTTGCGGGGCACGGGCCGGGGCAACACCCCTCATGCATGCGATTGCGCTCGCGAGTTCGTTGCTGTGGCTTGGCTGTCGTCGCGGCGGCACTGCGGCAGCGCCGTCGCGGCGCACTGCTGCCGTGCCTGGCGCTGCTGCATGACGTTACTAGTGCGGCTTGGCGGTTTGCAGTTGGCAGTTGGCTGCGCGCAGCCGTTTGTTGGTTATGTAACGGCGGTTGTGCAGGCAGGCCGGGCGTGCCGGGCTGCTTGCGGGTGGGGTGGGTGGTCATTGGCTGCCGCTGCGGCTCTCAAGTGCCGCGCCGGCGTCTTGTTGCTCGGCGCGCGCGGCTGCGGCCGGCCTGGCCTTGCACGCGCGCCCTGCCACCTCTTCCGTCCCCCATATGTGTGTGTGTGTGTGTCATGTCGTGTGTCATGTCGTGTGTAATGCCGTGTGTCATGTCGTGTGTGCGCCTTCGCGCACGTGTGCTTGTGCTCTGCGTGATCGGCATTGGGTGCAGAAGCGTGCCGGCCGGCTCTTGCTTACCATGTTGACGCTTCCCACGCGGCGGCGCCGCCCGCCCCCGGCCGTGGGCGGGCGGGTGCCGCCGCGTGGCGCGCTTTATGCCTACCTACCGGAAGAAGGCGCTTGCTTCCTCGGCCCCCTCTATGACACACGTGACCGCCTTTTGGCGTCCTTTTGCGTGGTGCCGGCGTCGCAAGCTTCAGGTTTATTCTTGCGCTGCGAAGTTCAGCGTGATATGTCAGGCGGGGGCCCGCTCTCGCCTCGTCCCTGCCCGTGTGTATGTGTTCTTCCTCAGTTGCAATGGACGTTGCAGCGGCAGGTGCCGGGTCGCCGGTCGGTTTCTCGCACGGCTGCTTCGCAGCGCGAGTCCGCGGCCGGGCCCCTGACCGCCTGCCTAAGCAAGGGGCGTTTCATTGGGCCCTATGGGCTGGGTTGTTGGCCCTGAGGGTCGGGCAGTATTGACTTGTGCGCTTGCCACGGGCCGCATTGCATTGCGCGCGCGTCTGCGATTGCGCCTGCGCCGGTGTCGCCTGCACGCGGAGGGAGTGGGTTGGTGCGTGCTCTGTCTGGATTGACTGGGTGCCAGGGTCGGTGTGTGAGCTGCCGGGGTGCCCCAGTGCGGCAGCGCTGCTGCCATGCGTGAGGGCCAGCCCAGCGGCGGCCCAGCTGGCGCCCGGCCGGCTCCAAAGAAAGGAAAGGTGAACTTGCTTGCCCGTGTAGTGGCTCTCTTCTGGCACTCGGATGGCACTCTGATGCACGGGCAAAGGATGCTCGACCTCCTGTGTGCGTGTTCATGTGCGCGTTTGTGGGTGGGCGGCTGGGTGTGCGCGTGACTGCGCTTGCTGGACGGGGCGACGTAAGCTCCGACACAATGACAATAAGGCTCCGTTGCTGCGGCTGCGACTGGCTGCTGACCAGCGGGCTCGGACCAGGGGGCCGAGCCCCTGCCCGGCGCGTGCCTCCTCCTGGCCTCCTGGCAGTGCTCGCGCCGCGCTTGTGTGCTCGTGTCGACTGACGGCGGCTGCAGGCTGGCCGTGGCTGGGCGAGGGGTGGCAACGCGCTTGGGGGCCGTGCGGCGCAGCGGGGGCTGCCAGCATTGGCCGGATGGTGTGCCTGTGCCTGCGCATCGATGCCGCAGCCGCAGCCACGGCTGCTGCCTTTCGGTTCTGCCAGCACCCGCCGGCGCGGGGCCCTCACCGCGGCGGCTGTGCACGTGTGTTCGTAATAATCAACATATGCCCGCGTGTGTTGCCTGGCAGGGCAGTGGGTGGGGGGCCAGCATGTCGGGCAGCGGGCCGGCGGCGTCGCGAAAACGAACGGTGGGCCGCATCGCCAGGCGCAGGAGCCGCTGCGCGGCGCCCTGAGTTTCCTCTCGCTGTGTTGGGTTGCCGCATGGCGCTCTCTGCTCACCGCGCTGTAAGGCAGGACGCTAGTGGACACCTCCAACTGCCCCACGACGCTAACCGGTCTTGTCTTACAGTCCCCGGGCTGCCGGTACTGGCGGTTGTCTCAGGCAGCCTTCTCTTGCGTGCGTTGCACGCGTAAGGCTGGAAGCACGAGGCCCTTTTATTTCAGAACCAGCGTGGAAGTCATTGGAGGGACGCGGCAGGTCCTCGTTTTGCCAGGCGGGAAGGCCAGGCAGGCCAGGCACCCCCAGCACGCCCCCTCGCCACGGCGCACAGCCCCCGGTGCCAGGTCAACGAACACACACCACTCAACCCTTAGCTGTGCTGTGCCGTGTGTGGGGTTCCGTCTTCACCTAACACTTGAACACACCCTACCACGACACATTCGAGGAGCGGCACCGAAACCCTGCAATGACTTCCACGCTGGTCAATGAGTAACAGGACACTGAAACCCCTTTCAATCTTTCCCTGGGAAGCAACTACGTCTCCGTCTGCCAGTCCCAGATTCCCAGTACGCCGTGGCGCGCCGCAGGCAGCAACCCCAGGCAGCAGCAGCAGCGCCCGCATGCAACCCCGCTCGGGGGCGGGCGGGCTGGGCAGTCGGGGGGCGTGCGGCGGGCTGCGAGGCCTAGGGCGCGATCGCTCGCAGCGCCGTGGGAGGGCGCCTGGGCCGGGGACCGAGCCCGCTGCCGCGACACCGACACTCGGCGGCCGCAACGCGCGGCGTCGATCGCATCCCATCTCCCCTGCATCCCATGATGCGCATTGCGCAAGCACGAAGGCTTCCTACCTGCGTACCTGGTTTTAAGTAACAAGGCTTCCCGCCTGCGTCGTCGGTTTCGTCGAGCGGGTGCATCGCCGGTCTCGCCCAGTGAAGCAAGTCGCCCGGTTTCGGCCGCAAAGCGTTACAGCCGTGGGCCGTGCTGCTCCTGCGGCAGCACGCGCATTGAGCAGAGCCCATGCTGCGTCGCTGCGTTGGGCGCAGCAGCGGTGGGGCTGAGGACGACTGAGGGCTCGCGGGCACAATTACGCTGCGCGCGGCGGTTATAGCTACAAGCGAGGGGCGGCGCTGCCCGGCGCGTGGCCGTACGCAGAGCCGCCTGCTCGGTACGTAACGATACGGAACAGCAGCGACAAGGTACGGAACGTTTCGAAAGTGCGGCGCCGCGTACATTCAAGTTTCGGCAAATTCCACCGCGAGTTCTGCTCCTAGGTTCACGGCTGAAGGGAGTTGTCTCCTGGTTGCCGGCTTTGGGGGGTCGTTGGTTCGCCTTCTGTCACGCACACTCCATGTAACTACCGCTTCCTAGGTTCAACACAGTCCTGTAGCTGGGTTGCAGGGTGGAGGCTGCAGCCCTTGCTCTGCAGCTACGAGATATTGCAGCCGCTGTGTGCACCCGTCAACTCCGGGAAGGTGCGGCTACGAAACTTGCAACCGCGATACCATAACCTCGCAACCGTAGTACCATGGTTTCGAAACCCAAATGACACCCCGCAACTGCGATCATAACCTCACAACGGTACAATCCAGCCACGTCGACTTAGCAACTGCGGCGGCAGCGTCATCTCTTAAATTCGTAACAAGCCATTGTTGCCCAGAATACACACAACTACGCACACGTACGCACAATGCGAGGCGAGCACGTTGGACTGCCGTGGCCGGATTGTCTGGTGCCTTCTGGTGGTTGCCTGGGAGACGTCGGCCAAGGAGGAGAGAGGGGAGCGGCCAGCAGCCGGGATTCCTGGCACCCAGGCATGTGCGGGTGGCTGAGATGCAAGCGTAGGCAACCGGTTGTTGCTGGGCTATTGCGTTGCGGCGCGACGACAACATGCGACGCCTCAGTTGGGGCAGATAGCGTGGGTGTGCGACCCAACGCCATGATGAGTGCTCCTTAGCGCGGCGGGATGACTCGTGGTATGACCTGCTCGGCGGTAACACGCGAAGCTGCCACACGCAAACCCAGCTGCCCCGCCCGGCCCTGTCGCCACCAGCTGATGGCGCTGCCTAAGAAAGCGAAAGTACGCAAAGGCAGAGCGGTCTGCCGCACGGCCCAGCGCACTCCGCCTGCCCCGCACGGGCAGCCGGCAGCCGGACTGCCCGAGCGCCCCACCTGCCAGCCGTCTCGCCGCCTGCATGCCGCCCTCGGCTTGCGCCGACCGCAGGCCGCAGCAGGCCGCAGCGCCCTCTGGCGCGCAGGCCCACGTAACTCTCACTGACTTACACGCCGGTTCTACAGTAACAAGGCAGAGCGCCGCGGGCCGCCGGGCGCTGCCCCAGGCGCGGGCCCCGCTTTCAACCCCATTCACTCCGCCTCATAGGCATGGCACCTGCATGGCATCAGAGTCGTCTCCGCTCGTTTGGGCAGCCCCTGCTGGAGCCCGCGCAACCCGCGTGACTGAGCAGCAGCGCGACCAGCTCGACATCGGCCGAGCTACTAGGCACCTGCAGGCTGCACCAGCTGGGGTGGCTGGGGCAGCGGTGGGCCCGTGCGCGGGCTGCCCGCGGGCGTGGTGGGGCAGGGCCCCTAGGGGGGAGCGCGTGCGCCGCGTGCTGGCTTTCAGTGCTAGCTTTCAACCAGGGGCTGGCTTTCAGTGCTGGCTTTCAACCAGGGGCGTGGCGGGGTGCGGCAATTGGAGCAGGGCACCCGAGGCAGCCGGATGTGTGGCTGGAGCCCTGAGGCCTCGAGGACGACCGTGCGCCTGAGACGCACGACCATTGAGCGCCTGCGGCGAGGGGGGCCGCGCGGGGGTCGCGCGCAGCAAGCGATGCGCGCGCTGGCCTGTGGGCGGCTTGCTCAGGCGGCCGCTATCCCGCGCCGGCAGCCCGGCGCTGCCTGCCACTCCCTGCGGTGCAGGGGGCAGGGTCCACGCGGCCCCAGCGGCCCAAGCGCCAGGACCAGGGAGCGAGGCGCTGCTCGTCGCCGCTGGGCCAGCTCTCCGCCGCGACGCCGGCATCGCAGCGGCCCAGCGCCCGCTGCTTGGGAGCGGCAGCGGCAGCCGCAGCGGCGGGGCAGCGGCTGTGGGGCACTGCCACTGGTGGGGGCCTGGGAGCAGTGTGCACCTGCGCAGAGGGACGGGGCAGCGTCAGGCCTCGCTACGCTGCTGGTCACATCACGCGGGTGGCGGTCGTGGCCGTCGTGGTTCACGACGGCAGAAGTCGCGCGAGCGCCTTGGGCCGCGCTGCGCGGAACCTGCCGGCACCGTAGCGGCCGGCGTGTCGGCGGCCAGCGGTATGCCTCGCAGTGGGCTCATGGCTTCCGCCCACAAGCCCTGGGGCCGCGAGTCCGAGCTTACCGCAGCTCCGCAGGGCGTGCGGTTGCGCAGTGCGCCTGTTGCGGGCGAGGCTGCCGCTGCTGTGGACGCGCAGGGCGGCACGTGGCGCGGGTGGGCCAGACTGCAGCATGCACCCGGACGCACCCGGACTGGCTCGCGCCCTCCGGGCACCGGCCGGCCTTCCTGTGGACGATCCCCGGACGTCGGCCCGGCTCAGTGCGCTCCATTACACAAAGCAAATCCCACACCACCCACCAACGCCAGGCCCCGAAGCCCAACCCATCCACCGGGCACAGCTCCGCCCATTCGGTCCGGCCTGCCAGCCCCACGACCATCACCGCCATCACCGTCCAGGCGCGGACCGCCGCCCGCTGCAGGGCCTCTCGCTGCGGCGCCAGCGGCAGCCAGGCCGGCATGACGGCCCGCGCCTGCCCCGCCGGCCGCCCTCGCGCCGCAGCGAGAGGCCCCTCGCAGCAGCAGCGCGCAGCGCCCCCTCACCCTCACCCTCACCCCCGGGGCGGAGCGGGCGGCCCGCTGCGCCGCCACCGCACACGCTTGGCCCCGGCGCGCCGCAGCCCCTGCAGCCCCCTGCCGCGCGGCCGCAACCTGCTGCATCACACGCAGGCCCCGCCCGCCGCCCGGCCAACCGACAACACCACAGCAGAAAGCTCAAGCCCGGACGAGCATGATAAAGTACGCCTAGTAGTGAAGGCATCGATTGGGCGTGTGTCCATTCATGGCCGATTGTCGGTTTCAGCAAATGTGGGGCGCCAACGTGCGCTCCGCACACACGCGCCCCGGCCACTGGCCCCCGCGGCAGCCCCCAGCCTGCCAGCCAGCTGGCTGGCTGCGCTGCTGGTCCTCGATACGAACAGTCCGCCGAGGGCAGCGCACGGGTAGCATTCGACTGCACTTCTCACAGCCACACCACAGCTACTCAGCAAACGAAAACACGCGGCGGCTGGCGCCGCACGCGTGCCCACACACAAAGACGAACAAGTTGGACAAATAGACAGACAGAAATGCGGGCACGTCCGTGACGTCCACCCCCTCCCTGCTTTCGCACGACACGTCGCAGAAGGCGCAGCGCGGCTGGCTCCTGCCGAGCAGCCCACGCCGCAACGCCCACGGCCCATACGACAAAACACGAACCCCACACGGACCGAGCAAACACACACACGCAGCGCGGCTTCCCACGAAACCTTCGGCGTCCCACAAAAGCACAAAGCGGCGCCGCGCATCAGCGCAGCGGCATGCTCCACATCAGCCACAGCAGCAGCCGGCGCCACGGCCTGGCAGCCGGCACCCGTGGCCCAGCCGCAGCGGCGCAGGCGCAACGCGGGGCCGCCACCTTGCGGCAGGGCCAGCAACGGGCGGCCGCAGCGGCAGCACGCCAGACCGATCGAAACAGACGCCACCATGCGTTGAGCCATCGAGTGCCATTGCATCGGGTGGCGGCCACCACCCCGTCGGCAGCACATGCGTTCACCCACGCGATGCGATGCGCGGCCCCATACGATGCGCGGCCGCGGCGGGCGAGCGGCGCAGCCGCAGACGTGCGCTAGGCCCGCGCCCTGCCGCCGGGGCAGGCAGTCCGCGCGGGCGTGCAGGATGCGCCGAAGCACGCCAAAGCACACCGAAAGAGCGCAGCGCCGTCGGGCGGGTGGGTGGCTGGGACCTCGGTGCCGTGGCCCCATGGCTCCCCGCCGCGCCCCCCACTAGGGACTCATGCTCGCGGCACCAGAGGCCCGAGGACCCGCGGGCCGCTGCGCGCCGGCCCACGGCCCCACACAGCCCCCGCCAGCTGTGCCGACGTGGCCTGCGCCCCCGCCTGCCTCGCCCTCCGCCAGCTGCGTAGCCACCTCCGCCCCGCCACTAGAGCCCGGCGGCCGCCTGACCCTGACTCAGACCGGCCCCGCCACCCTGATCTCTCGCACGCAGAACCCCCGCCCCGTCGCCAGCCATGCCTCATCAGCTCATCCATCCCATCGCCGCCCCACGCCGCCGCGGACCGGCCGCATGCCGAGCCTCACGGCCTAGCAGCGGCCTAGTAATGGCCTAGTCGCAGCGCCTCATGTCATTGCCCCACACCCACCCACCGCCACACCGGGCCGCACTTCACACCCACACCAGGCCGCAGTTGAGCACTTGTCCGACCACACCCACAATCAAACAGCCCCGCTGCTAGCGCCACCTGCAACTGCGACAGCGCCGCTGCGCCGCCCACATGCGCGCGCCGCGGCCCTTGCCACTGCACCCGCCACTGTGCCGCCACTGCGCCGCCACTGCGCCAGCCTCGGCTCACAATGCGCCCCAGGCGCCGCAGGCTGGCACACATGCGAAGCAGCAACCCGCGCCAGCAAAGTACCCTCAAAGAAGCCAAACAGCCCGACGATGACGTGCAAATTTGACAGCACACCACTTCGCGCCGCCCCGTCGACGGCGCCCCGCGGCCGCGCTTGGACTGGCCTCGCCAGCAATGCAGCAGCAATGCGGCCGCGCAGCCAGCCCCGCAAGCGGCGCTCGTGACTCTGCGCACAGACACGCGCCGGCGCCGCAGCCGCACAGGGCAGCAGGCAGCGCAGCAGGCAGCCAGGGCCGGCAGCCCAGCGGCATGTGTACCACCATGGGACCGGCGTGTCACGGCATGGCATGTCGTAGCAAAAGCACGGAGCCCGGCCGTCGCGGCCGCGGTGGCGGCGTCGGGCGCGCCGCCGGCCGCTTCCCCGGCCGCCCGGCCGGCCCTGCTACCCTTCAGTCTTCTTTCCATCGCGCACACACAGGGACCCACACACAGGAACCCACGAGCAGTGCCTCTCTATCCGCGAGCTCCGGCCGCCACAGCGGCGCCTCGGCCAGGAGCGCGGCGGCGGCCCGCGGCGGCGGCGGCGGCGGGCAGCCGGTCGCTTGCCCGCCCTGCCGCCGGCCGCCCTGCCGCAGCAGTGTTCCCACGCGCGCAGCTCGCTCCTCGCACGCAGCAGCCTAAGCCTCAGCCTCAGCCTAGCATGTAGCCGGCAGCCGACCCGTCCTGCCTCAGTCATGCCAGCCGCTGCGGCCTAGGGCTCCCAGCTTTGGGGCCGGCTCGCAGAGGCGCCGACGGCTTCTTGACGTGTCGGGCAGGCCACGACTGCTGTGAGTCATGGCGTTGCCCACAACACACTGGTGGTCCCAGGCATGTGTCATGGCATGCCGAGGATGCAGTGCCATTCCGATGCCGTACCGACCGATCCACATGACAGAGCAGGCGTGAGCCTCCATTGTAAACAGTCAGTCCCGGGCTTACGAACGCAGCAATGATCGCAGGCCAGCCGACCCTCTCGCGTCAGCTGCGCCTGCTAGTACCCAACCGCCCACCGAGCGCCTCATGCCTCGCGACATCCAGTGACACTCACACACATGCCCCCAATCGGCACATGCGCCGACCGGGACACACTCGAATGCTGCGCCCATCGCACGCGCTTGCGCCTGGGCCGCCCGCCGCCCGACACACATCCCTCACCTTTAGCCCTGAACCCCGCCAGGCCTGGACAGGCCTGGGCCGCGGCCTCCGGTGCCTCCTCCGGCCACCAGCCGCCGCCGCCTAGCCCAGGCTGAACGGCTGCGGCCAGCCGCCAAAGTCGCCGCTGGCCGACGCCGCCATCAGCGCGCCCGCCATGCTGGCGGGAACCATGCCGCCGCCGGCCGCCGCCGCGGCGGCGGCGCCGAACAGCGCCGCCGAGGATGATGACGAGGCGGACAGCGAGCCAGCGCCCGTCAGATGGTGCATGCCGCTGGGGCCCATCGCGTGCGGCGAGCGCTTGCCGTACGGGTTCTTGCTGTACTGGATGCGGATGGGGCCGCGGTCCGACGACGTCAGCAGCGCGCCCTGCAGCGCGCCGTGCACGGCCGAGGCCGAGGCGATGTCGTTGAACTCCACAAAGCAGCTGACCTGCGGGAAAGAAGAGGGGCGGGGGGGGACAGGCACGAGATGTTGGGGTTCTGGGGCGCTGGGGCGCTGCGGGGCAGCGAGCCGCGGCAGCGGCATGGCCCAGCCTCCCGTACCGTCTCTCGTACCGCCTCCCGTACCGCCTCTCCCCTACCGCACCTGGCGCGGGTGGCGCAGGAGCTTGAGCTGCTTGTAGCCGGGCTGGCACGAGAAGAGCGCCGTGAGCTCGCCCTCGTCCACCGTGTCGCCCAGGTTGCCTGCGACCGAGGGGGAGCAGGGAGGAGGGCCAACATTTTGGCTAGAGGATACGTTGCCGTATGAACAGCAGGGAGCAGGGGGAAGACATGAGGTCGATCTCCTGGCAGTAGGCATGGCCCGACGAGGGGCCGGGGAAGGGCCGACATGGGCTGAGGAGGCGCCGGTGCTGCCAACGTCCAACCGCAGGTGCCATCCTGGGCTACACTAAGCCACCGCAAGACAACGACCTCGACGTATCGCTCCGGCAGGGCCCTGGCCACGCATAGGCCGCTGTCGCCGCCACCCGGCCCCTATGCCTTGCCGCCACCCGGCCCCTATGCCTTGCCGCCACCCGGCCCCTATGCCTTGCCGCCACCCGGCCCCTCGTGCCGAGCCGGTGCATGGCGCCACGAGCCCCCGCCCCCCGCCCCCCGCCCCCGGGCCCCCAGCCCCCGGGCCCCACCGATGATGGGTGCGTTGCGGGGGTCGCCGCGGGGTCGCCGCGGGGCCCCAGTGCCCTGGGGCTCACGCCTAGGTCACTGCTACCGCCTCCGGCCCCCTCACCGATGCGTGGCGCGCCCAGCCCCATTGCCCCTCACTGCCCCACCGCCCCCGCTGGCCCCTCACCGATGAACAGCGTGTTGCAGGGTGGGTTGTCAAACTTGTTGGTCACGGGGCCAAAGCCGGCCACGGGCGCGGGGTTGATGAGGCCGGCGTGCTGCGCGGCCAGGGCCGCCGCCTGTGGGCAGGACAGGACAGGACAGGACAGGACAGGGGGCGCGGTGCAGCGCAGGGCGGTGTGAGGCGGTGTGAGGCGGTGTGGGGCGAGGCGAGGCGAGGCGAGGCGAGGCGGAGCAGAGCAGGTGCGCTGTGGTGAGCCTGGTGAGCCTCGCGGAGCAGGCGCAGCGGCAGGGGCAGGCAGGCACGGCGCACCGGCGGCCCGCGCCCATCGCGGCGCTCACCTGTCCGGGCGGCGGCAGCAGGCCGCCGTGGTGGTGCGCGGCGGGGCGCAGCGCCGCCAGGGTCGACGCCAGCAGCGGGCCGGCGAAGGTGGCGTGGTGGCCCATGCCTGGCGGCGCAGGTGCGCCAGGTGAGGCGGGGCATACCAGGGGGGTTAACGAACTAGTTGCGAACCTCCGAGCGTAAGGTGCGCCAGGCGGGGCATGCCAGGGGGGCGAGCGTCGCGCAGCGGCTACGAGGCGCGCGGCGGGAGCCAACCGTGACAGGCAGGCCGCAGGCAGGGGGCCACTGCAGCGGTGCGCTGGCCAACGGCGGCAGCGGCCACGGAGCAGCCGGTGCGGCGCGGGTGGCTGCATGCGGGCGCCGCCAGGCGAGGCTGGCGAGGCTGAGCGCTGCGTCGTCGGGCGCGCTCCGTCGCCGCGCGTGCTCTCCCTTTGTATGTAAGGCGCAGCCCAGCCCAGCCCAGCCCAGCCCAGCCCAGCCCAGCCCAGCCCAGCCCAGCCCAGCCCAGCC
>BDDC01001470.1:0-25752 GCA_001662425.1 Chlamydomonas sphaeroides
GAGGCACGCGATCGGGCAAGGGTCGCCCCATGGCGTGGTCCAGCCCATAGCGCGGGCGATGAGGCTGAAGGCGGCCGGCGGCGGCGGGGCCGCCGCCGGGCCGCCGGGGGCAAAGCGTACAGCACGAGCCGCTGCCAAGGGGCCCGGGGGCCCTAGGGGGCCGGGGGGAGACGGCCACGTTCCACGGTTGTTCCCGCCGCGGGTAACCTGGACGTGACAGCCCCCTACAGCAACAGTTAGGTACTTTGCACAATATCCCTGCTGTTCCACGGCAGCCTTATTGCTCTGCACGCTGCCCTGCAAATCCTGTGCTAGCCAGTCGCCACCATGGCTGGCCTTGAAATGATTTCCTTTAACATCAAGGATGGGTTTCTAGGTACGCTGCCGACTTGTCTTTGCTGGCGAGGTGCAGGAGCGCTCAGATGCAACTCGTCTGTGGTCTTCGGCGCTGCGCAGAAGCGGTTGTCCGGGGGCACCGGTCAGGGATGCTAACCGTGGCGGACTACAACAACCTCTCGCAGTGCGAGACGCTGGACGATATCAAGCTCAACTTGGTGGGGCACCTGCGCGAAATCAGCCTCTCGCGGGGTTGCCCCCTCTTGCTTCATTGCGCTTCCCTGCGCTTATCACGACCTCCGGTATCCATGCGACGTGCAGAGCTCCACGGACTACGGGTCATACTTGGCAAACGAGGCGTCCCCAATTTACACGGCGACCATCGTGGAGAAGTGCACGCAGAAGATGGTGGACGACTGGAACTACATGCGGTCGCAGGTGGGGGCCTGCAGGGGCCAGGGGAACGCGGGGGCGGCCCGGGGGGCCCGAAGGTGGCACCCCTTGACCACGCACCTGTCCTAACGAGGCCCCGGCGCCTGCCTGCAGGCCGACGAGACCCTCGCGACTTTCATGGACTACTGCACATACGGGCACATGATTGACAACGTCGTGCTTATCGTGACGGGCACGCTCCACGAGCGCGACGTGCAGGTGGGGGCCCGCCTAATTGAGCCCCATGTTCATGCTGCTGTCCCAAGCCCGCTCAGCGTGCTGCGGAGCTGTGCGGCGCGCTATGTCACCAGCCCGCCAATGTGGCCCCAGCTGAGGCAGCACGCACATGAACCATTATGCGAGCGCTGGGCATGCTGGGCCACGCAGAGCCAGCGAGACGGCCGACCCACACAGGCCGGACTCGAACAGTCTGCAGCCCCCATTCGCCAGCGGTCGCCTGTCGGTGGCTTCGGCCAGCCCCAACTAGCCTACAGGCGGTCAAGGACCGCCGGTTGTGGACGTGGCTGCATGTCAGCTTCCTGTGGCAGCTGGCTCCACGCAGGTTCCCGGCGCCGTTTGTCTCCTCGCTCGCCCGCATACCTGTTGCCATAATCAGCCAAGAGCCAGGCGCAACAGAGGCGTGGGATGCCCCGCTGCGGCTTCCCACGACCTGCTTGCATTCGGCACACGCTGGGCCAAGCCTCGCCGCTGCTTCATGCAACCCGGCGGCGGCCCGCTGTGTTGGCCCCGGCCAGGGCCCTAGCCCGTAGCCATGCCACCAGCGCCGTGCCCGAAACCCCCGCCCGCAGCTTGGGCTACTGCGCCCCGCGTTGCTCAAGCTTGCCGCGTCCAGCGTTTGGGCCCAAGCTGCTGTTACTCCGTGCTTGCCCATCTTTGTTCGTCACGCGGCCACAGCACGTGCCCTTTCACTCATGCCCTCTCCAGGAGCTGCTCGACAAGTGCCACCCGCTGGGCATGTTCGATTCCATCGCCACGCTGGCGGTGGCGCAGAACATGCGCGAGCTGTTCCGCCTGGTGCTGGTGGACACGCCGCTGGCGCCGTACTTCAGGTATGGCAAGCCGTACGGCAGTACGGTGTTGCGTCGGGGAAGCAGACGCCAGGGCGATGGTGTCGGTTGCGAATGATTGGTTGTTCAAGTGGCTGCCGTGTCTCGGGCATGGAGTGCTGAGAGGCTGGGTCCGGAGCTGCTGGCGCAGCCGCGTGGCGGCAGAACGCAGCCTGAGAAGCTGTGCGCGGACGAACGCTGTGCGGCGTTGCGCCCGTAGCACAGCCGTCGGGCTGCGCTACCACAAGACTCGTGCCCGGGCTTGGCTTCTCGCGTCCTCGCGCTTCCTCCTGCTCATGCTTGGCGTGATGGGCAGATTCGATTCCAGCTGTGCCGCTCTGACCTTGGTGCAAGCCGTCGGCCGCTGTCGCCGGTTCTGTGCTACATGCCCCGCCCCCCACACTCGACTCTTTCTCGCCCTTCCCCTTGCGCAGCGAGAACCTGACTCACGAGGACCTGGACGAGATGAACATCGAGATCATGCGCAACACGCTGTACAAGGCCTACCTGGATGACTTCGCGGCATTCTGCCGCGGGCTGGGCGGCAGCACCGCCGAGATCATGGGGGACATGCTGGCGTTCGAGGTGCGACTGGGTCCGTGCTGGGAGTCGAGCTGCAAGGAATGGAAACGCTGGACTGTACCAGCGGGGTCGGAGAGGGAGTTGAGGCTGCAGTGGGTGCAGCCGAATGTGCAAGGGGCGGCGCAACGGAACACCCCGGGGTTCGCGCAGTCGGGATTGCGGCAGCTGGACCGACGGTACGTGGCGCATGTATTGGACAGGGCCGGGCGTAGCAGCCGCAGCGGAGCTTCTAGCAGATGGCAGCTTTCGGGGAAGGAGGGCACAGCCGGTGCCCAAGTCGACCCGCTCGCGCCCACAGACCGACCGCCGCGCGCTCAACATCACGCTCAACTCGATTGGCACCGAGCTGACGCGCGAGGACCGCAAGAAGCTCTACTCTAACTTCGGCCTGCTGTACCCGCACGGCCACAACGAGCTGGCCATGGCCGAGGACTTTGACCAGATCCGCAGCGCCATGGAGAAGGTGCCCGCCTACTCGGGCATCTTCAGCAAGGTGAGATGCAATAAGCGGGACGACGGGCGCGAGACGGTGCTTGTGGTCGTGCACCCGCCTCCGGCCCTCATCCTCACCGTATTGGGCTCGGGCAACAGAGAGGTGTCGGGTCTGCACAGCGTTCGATGCCATGTGATATGCCAGTTGTTGCCGCTGTCTGGCGTGTGGACCGGTACCCGGCCCCTTATGTGCGGGGCCTCCCCAAGTTGTGACCCGTGTGGCAGGGCCGGCACGAACCTGTGGCTGTGCGGTTGTTGTGGTGTGCCTCCGCAGCTCGGCTACGGCGAGAGCCAGATGCTGGACAAGCTGCTGTACGAGGAGGAGGTCAAGAAGTGCGTCGACTGCTACGAGCAGGTGGGCAAGAGGGAGGGGGCGTTGTGCATTGCATGAGCGCGCCTTGAACACCATTGTGCCATACGCGCAGCGGAGCCGCTATGGTCTTCTCTGACCCGGATGTCCCTCGCTTTCGCTTCCGCGCTCTGCTCCCCCAAACCCTCCGCAGCAATTCCACTACGGCGTGTTCTACTCGTACATGAAGCTGCGCGAGCAGGAGATCCGCAACATCATGTGGGTCAGCGAGTGCGTCGCGCAGGACCAGAAGCAGCGCATCGCCGACGGCATTGTCTACATCTTCTAAGCGGGCAGCGTGGCGTGGTCTGGTCTTGCCGGGTCTGCAAAGCTGAGGCGCCAGCCTTTGCGGTAGTGGCTGGAGGGGCGCCGGGTGCATTGGCCTTGGCTTTTGACACCGCAGATTGCGGCTGGCGTGGCTAGCTGCTGCTACTGGTTGCGCGCAGCAGGGGTGGCGGCGAGGAGCCGGGCGGGGCTCAGGGGGCCGGGATGACCAGTCGGTGGGGAAGTTGCGCGTCGGGGGCTGGAGGGGCTGGCATGAGCGGAGGGCGGGAAACGCGGGGACTGCATTGGAGGTCATGGGCACTGCGGGCTGTGTATGTGTGTGGGGTGGCAAGGGGCAGCGGGTAGTTGCGGCGTCGCAGCCCGCGGGCGCGGTGCCAGAGACATGAGCGTACTATGGGGCCACGGGCCACTAATGCGAGCGGAGGCCTGAGGCAGTGACAGAAGGCGTGTGGGCTGCGAACGCCAGTTCAGTTGGGCGGAGGTTGCGCGCCTGCGGCCTGTAAGGTCTCCGAAGTGCTTCAATACCCCAGCGCAATCCCACCTTGCCCTCCTGCCGGAAGTCGCGGGCGTCGGGAACACTTGCGGGGTAATGCGTGCGCAGCATGCAAGGCATGCATGACGTGCCCGTCGCACCTACAAATCGTCACGTAAGCTTCTCTTCAGTAACGCAACCCGCAGCAATTGCCTGGGCCACACAGCGCAGCCAGCGAGGGCTTGTAGTTCTCAAAACGTACCGGACACCACAAGCTTTCAGCGCCCGCTACACACCTTGCTAGGCATGCTATCAGGTGGCACAATGGATGCCGCTCGCCGGCAGCGTGACGGCGAGCACAGCGGGGACTTGCCGAGCGCGCTCGCAGGGCGCGCCACGAAGCGGGCCAAGAAGCAAGCAGCCACACGCAATGTCGACGGCAACAAAGCAGCAAAGCAGGGCATTCAAGCGCCCTTGCTGCCGGTGGTGCTCATCGACAGCTCGGTCGCTGGCAACGGCACGAGGCGTAAACTCGCGGAGGACTGCGCTCGCCAGGCGGGCAATTTTACAGTGCTACAGGTGACAGCGGGAGCTGGCTTCAGCGCTACACGGGCTCGTACACCACTCTTTCCCCTTCTGACAAGCTTCGCGATGCCCGGGGCGGCATCCTCCCCGCGCGCAGGCCCGTTCGCTCGAAGAACTGCCCCTGCAGCAGCAGCCCCCGTTGACGCATCTGGTGCTTGGCACCGCGCTGCTCACCGACCCCGCCGCAAGGGCCGCAGCACGCCGACGCCTCGAGCCTTTGCTCGCACGCTGGCCGGGCGTCACCCTGCTGGGAGAGGCCTGGCTGGTGGCACTGTGCTCGCGCAAGCAGCTGCAGCCCATCGCCGGCTTCACTGTCAGCCTGACAGGTGGATGCCCTAGGGAGATAACAGGGCCTGGGCAAGCTTACTTGGCGGGTCCCATAGCCCCTACCGTCGCCCGCAACCTGGATCCGATTGCAGACACGCCCACCGCCACTCAACGGCCAGCGCAGCAGCTGCCGTCTAAAGCGGCTGCCTCCGGCGGCGCCGCGGGGCTCCCAGCAGCACCCGAGTCGCTCGGCCCGCCGCCGCCGGCCGCAGCGCCGCCTGGCTCCCGGGGCGGCGGGGGCCGCTTCGAGCGGTGGCTGGGCTGGTGGGCCCCAGAGCTGGACGGCGCTGACGAGGTGACCATCATGCTGCAGGTGGGCTGTTGGTGCGCGTGTTGCGTGCGGTGTAGTTGCGGGGAGGGCTGGGATGCGCAGGCTAACGTGTTGGTTGTTGGCTGGGAGCCTGCAGCGCAGGGCTTCAAGGACCCAAGGAAGCCTTCCGCCGGGACCCCGGGGTAGCTGCGCCGCCTGCACGCAGCCTGCAGCAAGCCTGCCGCCGCGCAACGGCTTGACCTGTTTCCAGGTGGTGTTCAGCGACGAGGCGTGTGCTGGCCGGGGTGTCAACAGCGCCATCGCTGGAGGGCTGCGGGAGCTCAAGCGCTACGAGATGGCCGTCGTGGAGCGGGAAGACGACGTGGGCGTGCGGGTGAGGGACAGGCAGAGTCCGGACAGCAGGGCAGGGGCACCTCACGGCACGCCGTTGCCCGTCCCCACCCTCGCTCACCCCCGCTCCCCACGCCGCAGGCGCTCGCCTACGCGCGCGCCGCGGCGGCGGTGCAGGCGTGCGCCTTCGCCATTAGCCTAGACATGGGGTCCGCCTTCCTGACCGCGCAGCTGCCCTTCGTCAGCGCCTCCATCGCAGCCATCATACGCGAGCTAGCCGCCTCCGCCACAGGCGCGTCCGCCTCAGCAGCCTCCCCGGCCTCAGCCGCCCGGGCCTCAGGCTCAGGCCCCCACGCAACATGCAGCCCGGGGGCAACGCCACCCCGCGCGACAGCCACGCCGCCGCGCCGCAGCCAATGCGGCGCCAGTGCTGCACTGGCACCGGAAGGCGGTGCCCCCGTGGCAGCCGCTTCGCGGCCGCCCACCACTCCCTCTCGCTCGGCGGCCGCCGCGGGCGTGACCTGCCACCGGCTGCAGCTGTTCCGGTCCGACCTGCCGGTGCCGGACTCGGACGGCTCGCTGCGGCCCGGCACCGCCGGCGCCGCCAGCCGGCGAGCCATGTGCAAGCTGCCGGGCGTTGGGCCAGCCACTGCCAAGATGTGGGTTGGGGTTCACGATTAGGCAGAACGGGTTTTGCGGCAAGGGGCTCGAGTGTGGCTGCACGGGAGCAGGCAGGAGTGCATGCTGGTGCCATGTGTCGGGCGCCCGCCGGTCGAGGGGTTTCAAAAGCTGTCTGCGGCTCATGAATTCTCCCGACAGTTGGTACGACAAGGGCTACCGGTCGCTGGCTGACGCGGCGGCGGCCATGCGGCGTGGCGAGCTGCGGCCGACCTCCGCCATCGCCTGGGCGCTGGAGCACTACCAAGGTATGTGGCGGGGGCGCGGGGCGGCAGAATGTAGCATCGGTATGCCTTGGCCAAGGGGGATGTGTGGTCGGGGCCACAAGGGGCTGGACTACCTGTATGTCGTATAGCGTTTCGGCTGTCCACGTGGCGTTGCTTTTGGAGCTGGTGGGGCTGCTGTTCTATTCGGCATGCATCAGCTAGCGTCACGCCGCCGGCCGGCCTGCTGCCGTGTGCACCTGCCCCCAGACCTGACGGCCGAGGTGACGGCAGAAGAGGTGGCGGAGATGCGGGCCGCGGTGGGCGCCGCCGTGGCGGCGGCCGCGCCTGAGCTAGCGGTCAAGGGATGGGACGTCGCGATGGCGGGGGGCGGCCGGCGCGGCCGCCCCTCGCACGACGTGGGTGCGTGGGGTGCTGCGCTTCGTGGGACACCTGGGCTGCCCAAGCCCTTGCTGACTGGCACACGTTGTCGAGGTTTGGCCCTGTCCCAAGCATCTGAAGAGGCGGCCGCACCGGAGCCCCATGGCGCCGAGGCCTCGACCGCCGCCACCCACCGGCACCTGCCCCGCCAGACCTGCTCATCAGCCACCGCGACCTCTCCGACCACCACCAGCTGTCCGACGTGTTCGTCAAGGCCCTGCAGTGGCTCGTCGACCAAGGTTGGCGGGGTCGGGCCTCTGCCGCACGGGCACCTGGGCCAGCGCTCCCAATGGCCCGTGGTGATGCACCCCGCATGCAGTGAGGCAGGCCGTACGCTGCCGTACTCGTACATGGTCGGCCCCCTCCCCTGCCCAGGCCACATGCTGCCGCGCGAGGGCAACCTGACCAAGATGCAGGTGCGGGTGCCGTCGGATGTGATGACCATGTGCGTCGGTTACGGTCATGCCGTGAAGCGCCCTGCCAGATTGCGTCACAACATGTGTTCTGCCCTACCTTCGCGAGCGGCCACAGCTGGGCGCCTACGACCGCCACGCGGCGCGCATGGAGGCGGCGCTGGCCGGCGCTGGCCTGGACCGCTACGACGGCCGCGGCCACATCGCCGACGGGTGCGTGAGCGCTGCAGCAGCAGCTGGCAGCAGGTGCAGGCCGTGTGCTCGCTGCAGCTGGCCACGACGGCATCTGGCCCCGGCGCATGGCTAGCGCTGGGTTGACTTGGTTCACCTACCCGGCTTTCTGGCCCGGCCCTGTGTCGTCCCGCCGCAGGCTGGACTACGTGTTTGGTGTGTTCCGCACCTCGGCCGGCCACCTGCGGCGCCTGGACCTGGTGTGGGCCACCGCCCAGTGGCGCCCGCACGCGCTCTTCAGCTGGACGGGAAGCACGCAGGTGGGCGGGAAGGGGCGGGCCGCGGCTGCAGCAGGGCAGGCAGGGCAGGTAGCAGGGCGTGTTAGCCGACAGGGCCTCCCCTCCCCTCCTCCCGCGTCCGCAGTTCATCCGCTTCTTCAACTTGCTGGCGGCGCAGCGCGGCTTCCACCGCACTAACCACCACGTGTACGACATGCGCAGTGAGTGGTGCTGGGTACGGCCGTACGGGAGGCGCCGCAAGTTGCTGCTGTGACCAACGCAGCGCGCCTGCTCACCGCTGCCTTTGTCCTTGGGTGCTGCCTGTGCCCCCGCAGCTCGCGCCCCTGTTCCAGGCATTGACAGCGAGGAGGCGCTCTTCGCGGCGGTGGGGCTGCCGTATCGGGCGCCGGCGGAGCGGCAGTGCCCCTGAACCAGGCAGCAGGCACTAGGGCGGGGAGCGGCTAGGGATTGGGCTGCGCTCGTGTGGATGGGTGAGGGCGGTGGCACCTACCGCAATACTGTGTGTTCGTTTTTATGTCAAGCACGCCCCGCGTGGTACGCCCTGGGTTGATGACGCGTCGGTCGGTCGTGCTTCGGGGGCATGGATGCGTTGAGGTGACCGGCACGGGAAACGAAACCCAGCAACGCCTCGGAGGAACTCGGTCCCCGGATTGATGCGGGGGCAGCATCCGCCGGCGCGCGCGCTTCTACGGATTCTAACAACATAACACAGTGCGTGGGTGTGGGCGTGGGTGGCAGAAGGAGGCAAGCAGCGCCGAGCTGGACGATCCGTGTCTCACCCCTGAGCGACCCGTGAAGCAAGCCGTACGAGATCCGCTCCTCACGGGCTACCCCACATTGGAGGGGCTGACCCAGACCAGACGAACACCGTCGGTCATTATGCGGTTGTCGCCGGGGTATTTAAGGGGTCTCGGGCACACCGACAACCGTGCCCTCACCCCATGGGCCGGACTTCGCCAACCCCGCGTGCCCCAAACCCAGGTCCCCTGCCGCGCCTATTCGCCCGATGGCCGCGTAGTCGCGCTCCGCGTTGTAGGGCGTCCACGTGATCTTGGTGGGGTCCACCACCAGGCCCGGCCCGCCCGCGGCGTTGAGGTGCTTCTCGACCAGCTTGGGCGCCTCGCAGATGACGTGCTGCCGGTCGGAGGGAGAGGGGGCAGGGCCGCGGTAGGCGACACACGCGACGGGTCGTCGAGGAGCAAGGCCAGAACCGCTCGCGGGTCCAGTAGCCGTGGTACGACACGCGCCCCAGGTCCGACAGCGGGAGCTCGGGCGTGCCCACCCAGCAGTGGTCGCTCGGCCGCCGCGCCGCGGCGCCGGCGAGGAGGACGAGGTGCTGCTGGTGTGTGGCAACGGCGCCCTGCCCGTGCTGGGCCTGCATGCGGCCGCCTCGGCTGGCTGCGGGTCGAGTCCTGCGCCCCAACGCTCGGTGACCCGGTGCTGTGGCGCTCGTGCCGATCCTGCGGCTGGGGGGTGCTGTTGGGCTTCGTTGAGAATCTCGGTGCGCTGGCGCTCTGCGTCACGGCCCTGGGCCTGCTGCTCGCCGTGCCCGCGGTATTCGCCGTGCTCCTGGAATTCCTGTGGTCGAGCTATCCCACCTTCGCATGGTTGCACACGCTGACCGCAGCCATGGTGAGGTTCGGGCCATGGGTGCTGGCGGCGCTGGCCCCGATGGCGGCCCTGGGGCAGGAGTGGCAGCACGTCGCCGCCCAGATGTCGCGGCTCTTGGCCTCCGTGGTCGACGCCACCTTCGACCGCGCCGGCCGCCGCCTGCTCCTCGCCACACCCCGAGCCCTGCTGGAGGTGGACGCCAGCGGCTCCGTCCGGCTGCTGGCGGGGGAGCCCCACATCAGCGGCAGCGAGCAGCCATGCCGACGGTATCACGACGCAGCGGTGGCGAGCGATGGCGCCGGCGCGACCTTTGCCGCCATACGCCGCGTGGCCGCCTGCCGTAACGGCGCCATCTACATCACCGTGGCCGTGCCCGGCGGCAGCAGTGCCGCCGGACACCTGCTGCGCTGCGTGCAGCGCCTCGGCGGCGCCCTCGTCGCCGTGACGCTGTCCTGCGACCACGTCGCCAGCCCCTGCCTCGCCTATGAAGCCACCGCTGGACAGCTGCTCTTCGCCGGCGGAAGGTCCGCCGGCCTGCAGCTGTGCTCCCTGCCGGCGACGGGCGTTGGTCTCCTGTCGGGCCCGGCGCCGATGCCCCAGGACGTGGGCGTGAAGCTGGCGGCGCCGCCCACCGACATGGCCGTCGGCACCGACGGCACGGTCTACATACTGGCCGGCTCGCGGCTGAGCCGCGTTGGCGCGCCAGGCGCTGGCGGCTGCCTGGAGGACCTGGGCGGCTTTGTGCTGGCCGTTGAGCGCATCGCGGATTGCGCTGCTGCCGGGCGGCTGGCTAGCGGCTTGGGCGCCGGGCAAGAAGTACGTGGTGCTGGTCAGCATGGCGCCGCCGCTGGTGCAGGAGCAGGCGGCCGTTGCCAAGGCGGCGGCGGCGGATGCACGGGGTGTCAGGGAGCCGCTGCTGGTCGGGGGCGGCAAGGAGGCGGTGTGACGTGTGAGGGAAGCTGCGATGAATTCACGTTTTCGCAGGTTACAGATATTCCTTCTTTGACCTCGTTCTAGCTTATCATTAAGCTACCTGCGTGGGGGTGGGAAGGGATGCCAGCCGCGGCACTCGCCAGGGTGGGGGCCTAGGGGCTGACGGCGCGGCGGCGTGCTAGGCGCCGAGGCGGCGCGTGAGAGGCGGTACATCGTTGGTGGTGGTTGCATGGCGGCAGTAAGAACATGGCGGAGGGCCCTGGGCCCCATGTGTAGTCGTATGTTGGGTGGGTCCGCGGCTCTTGTTGTGGAGCAGGATGGCGGTAGCGGTTATGTGGCGGAGGTCAATGAGTAGCGGAAGAACAACAGGCCCCCAGAGCTTCTGTATGCTTGGGGCCAGCAGGGAACGCAGCGGACGGGGTGGTGGGGTTGGGGTTGTTCTGGCGGCAAGGAGAGGGTGTCTCCGCTGAAAGGCTTACATGAGTATAATTGCGTACCCATTCCGTGCAACATGGCGGTGACCCCCTTCGCACAGGCCATCCAGGCCGCGACCCGCGGTTCCGAGCTGCCCTTGCAGCGCCCCGCCAGTTGCATCCAGCGGCAGCCGCACGCTGACAGCAACCACCTCCCCAGCCAGCGCAACTGGCACAGCCCCCACGGCGCTCCCGCGAAGCATGCAGCCGCGTCGCCCATGCCCGGTGCCTGGCCACACCGGAATGACGACCGGTAGCAGCACCATAAGAGAGGCCGCAGCCCCACATGGCCCGACAGCGGCCCCCAGGGTCCACGCCAGCCGCACGCGACGCCGCCCGAGCGCCAGCCTGCGCACAGCCCGAGCCCGCACCACACCCGCTGCCGCTGGGCACCCGGCGACAAGTAAGGCCCTGTGGTACGGTCTGCTGCTGCCACAACGTGTGCCCGCCGCCGCCGGCCCTACATGGTCCAGCCCCGAGCCACCGCGACCTCAGCGGTCCCATGAGCCGGGGCAGCCAGCCCCGCTATCTATCCCGCCTGCCCCGACGCCCCTCCCGACGCGCCTCCCAACGCCCCTCCCCACGCGCCACCCAACTCGCCAGCCGCATACAGCGGCTGCTGCCATCCCCCCCTCCTACGCCCCACAACCTATGCCCGCAAAGGGGGCCGTACTTGCTCCCTGCGCCCCGCCGACACCTCCCCTCCCCCAACGCCCCTTCCACCCCTGCGTCCCCTCCTCCTGCGCTCAGTGGTCCTCCAGGTGCAGCTTGCTCACCTCGTCGAACTCCGCCTGCGGGTCGGCGACGAGGGCAGCCGGGGCACGGCGACAGCAGCAGGGCCGAGCCTCAGCGAGCACGTGTCCAGTGGCGTCGCGTGTCGCGGCGCGCTGGCGAGGAAGCACGGTCGCGCCACACGCCAACGCCACCCGTCAAGGAGGACCAACCCCTACTCTTACAGCGACTGCCTGGGCTCCAGGCAAGCGCACCACCCCCGCTCTTGATGTCATGCCTTGTGGCGGCAGAGCACTGCCCCATCCGACGGCATCCCCCCCACCGTGTGGACCGCACCTGCAGCTGGGAGATCTTGAGCCCCATGCTGCGCATGACGCGCCCCTTGTCCTCCTCGTTGAGCCCCGCCAGCAGCGACTCCCAGCGCAGCAGGCACGCCTCCACAGCGCTCTTTGCCTCCTGCGGCGGCACGCCGCGGGCGAGCGGTGTGCTGCATCTGTCCGCGTGTTGCAAGGTCAGGCGCACACGTTCCATATCCCAGCAGCACAACACATGCCACTCCACCAGGGCTCCTGGTCCCTCGGCAAGGTGCAGGTGCCGCGGCACGCAAGGTCGGAACGGCGGGTGACAGGAAGCCACGCACTCGCGTGGTCCGCCTGCCATGCCTCGCAGCCGCGGCGGTGGGTTGCCCCGTGCCGCGCCGCAAGCCGTGTGGGGACAGCTGCAGGCCCCGCACGCCACCTGCCGCAGTCCGCAGCGTGCGCCGCACACGTCGAACCCTGATACGCACCGAGCAATGAGAGCCTCCTGCCAGCTTTGCCGCAGGGCGCTGGGGCCTCTCACGCCTGCCCCACTTAGCCCCACACTTAGCAGGACCTGCGCCTGCCAGCCCCCGCGGCGCGCCTCTCCGCCAAGCCAGCCCCGGCCCGCGCCATTTCAGGGGCCCACAAACGGGGCCCTGCCCGGCACAGCACCCCGGGCCAGCATCAGTCCGTACCGCAACCTCCCGGGCCGAGGCCGGCAGCCCGGGCCGCACCTTTACGCTGTCGTTGAAGTACACCGTCTCCGCCTCCTCCTTCGCGTACTCAATCTCGTCGCGGGCTGTCACGAACAGCTCGTTCACAGCATCGACCTGGAGGCGCGACACAGCAGCAAGAGACGTAGGGAGGGTCGGCGTGCATGCGACTGCGCCTTACACTGCTGCCAGCGGCCCCGGGAGTGGTGCGGGCAGGTGCCAATATTGGCCTCTTGTGTGCAGGCCGGGGGGCGTGTCGCGTGCCGGCAGAAGCCACGGTTGGGGCCGGCGCCAGCACGGGCAGCAAAGACCACTGACCGCCTCCCCACCTCCTTTTGCAGGTTTGCTCGACTAGAGTAGGCCCGAGCGGAGAACCACAGCGGAGCCGGCGCCGCGTGGCACCCGCTGGATGGCGCCGGGCTCGGGCACGCCAGCAGTGCCCCAACCGCTACTGCTGATGTGGAGGCACCTCCGCAAGCCGCTGCGAGCTGCTGGGAGGCGAGCAGCCTGGCCGCGAGAGCGCCCGCGCGGCGCATTGTGGATGGACGTGCGTGGTTTGTGGCAGTGTGACGAATAAGCTTAGCGGCTCAGGCGGTATGTAAGCTGGCGTATGTACAAACAAGCGAGGACTGGGGCGGGGTAGGACTCCAATGAGTTTGCAAGGTGCTCTCGCTCGCATGGCACCTCCCCGATGGTCGCCCCGCTGCACACGTGTAGCAGCATAACAATAAGTTGATAGTACAGCAATCGCTGAACTTGCAAACATGGTGTTAGGCAAGCGCGCAGACTATGGCGACGCCAAGTATGCGGGCGTGCAAGTGCCCTTTCCTACGGACGTGCCGGCAACCGTAGAGGTAGAGCTTTTGATCAGCTGCTCGGCGCGCCAGCCGCTCAACTTTGCGCGACTCGCACACTTCGCGGGCGCGCCATGTCGGCGATCCCGCCGCCAGTTCTCCCGCGCTGCAGCTGCATGGCCACACAACCCCTTACAATGCATCTGTTGACGACGCCGCAGGCATACGGGCTCTGCGGGTTCGATTTTGTCGTCGCGCCGCTGGTCCGTGAGGGGTGGCGCCCGCCCGCGCCCGCCGTGCCCCAAAACGGCGCGCTGCCGTCGCCCTTCGACCGCGATGACTGCCTCTACATCAACTCGTCACAGTGGGCCAACCAGGTGCTAAGACAGCTGGCTAGCTGGCTGGCTGGCTGGCCGGGGCCCGCCGAGGGCTCAAGCCGCCTAGGGTGGATGGCAGGAACAGCGGGGGCCGCAGGGAGCGGTTGGTGGCCAGTGAGGGCCGCCAGCCGGCCGGCCAGCCGCACGGTAGATGGAGGCGCAGGCTGTACCAGCCTACCGCCATCCTGTGGACTTGCGTGGCGGTAGCCGGCGGCTCGGGCCGGCGGCGTGCTGCTGCAGCTGGCGGCGGGGGGCGCAGCTCCGCCACCACATGCCAGCTGCCCCGCAACCGCTGCGGCCGCCGCGGTGGAAGGACGGCGCTCAGCGGCGGACGGCGCCGGCGGCCACCAACCGCTCCCGCCATCAGCTCGTCTCGCACGGCCGCCGCCGTCAGCGGCTGTCCCATGCCGGCGACGATCATCAGCTGTCGCCGATGTGGCGCCGGCTGCCGGCTGCATCGCCACTGGTTCGCCCCCACAGCTCGCGGTCCACACTCGCTCGCAGCAGCACCGGCCCAATCCGCTCGGACCATGACCAGCAGCAGCAGCGGCCCCAGCCACGCGGCCGGCCCAGCACAGCCCGTCCGTCCGCGCTGAGCTCTCTGTCAGCAGCGGCCCTGGGCCCCGCTCGCCTCTCACACCCCCTCCCTCCTCAACCACCCCAAAACCCCTTCCTTTCCCCCTGCAGGTGGTGGGCGAGGTCAGCTCCTGGATCCAGCCCGACAGCCCCGACCCCGAGCTGCGGCGGCAGAGCGTGGCGGGCCTGCGCGCGCAGCTGGGTTGGGCTGCGCACCTGGGGCTGCAGGCGGTGGTGCTGCCGCCGCCGCACGCGCCGGGCGCCTGCCCCAACTACGCGCAGGTGCTCAACCAGGTGAGCGCGCCGCCAGGGCGGTGGGGCTGCGGTCGGGCTGTGGGGCTGCGGTCGGGCTGTGGGGCATCTGGGCAGCATCAGTCCCGTCATGACGCTGTGGCTCCATTCGTGTGATCGCGGAGGACACGATGCCTGGACGCACTGCAGCGTGCCGTACTGCTGTGTGCGTTCGTGTGGACGCATTTGTGTGTGGACATATTCGTGTGGAGGCCGAGTAGCTGGGGTGGGCGGGCTCACCCAGGAGAAGGCGCGCCGTGGCGGGCGTTCCGTTGGGCTGCGCCTGGGTAGACGGCGCCGCACGTTTTGGTTGTGGTGAGGGCCGCCTGGGGGTCGTGGCAGCCCCACGATGGGTCGCAGCGGCGTGCATGGGCGGGGATGCATGCCGCGCGTGCCGAGGCACGAGGCGCATGCAGAGCTGCGGCACCAGGGCCCAGGGCCCAACCGGCCAACGGGCTGTGCCTGTCGTACCAGCTTCCCGGGACAGCTGGCGGCCAGCTGTCCGGGGCAGCTGGTACGACAGGCACAGCCCGTCGGCCGGCTGGGCCTGGGCCCTGGTGCGCCGTAAAGCGCGTCGTGCAGGAGCGGGCTGCTGTGCACTGAGCCGTTCATGCTCCGGCAAGCTGCATCAGCATGGCTCCCGGAACCAGGTGACAGCGCATGCCCGAGTGCCGGCACCGGGCGTGAGCGCTGAGACGGAGCGCGGGGCGGCAAGGGCGAACACGCGCGGCGGCAGCGGTGCAGGAGTCGTCTTGGCTGGACCGCACCGCCGGCTGTGTGCGCCCGCACGTGGTGCCTTGGGGGGCGCCAGGTCGCCACCACTTCGCCATCCAGCGCCGCTCCCGCCCTTCCTTCCTCCCTCCCCTGCCTGCCCTCCTCCCCACCCCCAGGCGCTGCAGGGCCTGACCCACATGGCGCTGTGGCTCACCGTGCCGCTCGTCATACCCACAGAGGGCGCCGCGCCCGCGGCGGCGGCTGCGGCGGGCGGCGCCGGCCCCGTAGGCCCCGGCTGCGTGGACGGCTGGGAGGCGTGGCACCAGGTAGGCGGCGGCAGCGCCGAGGCGAGGGACGGATGGCGGCGGCCAGAGCGGCGGCCCGCGTGCGTCCTCTTCACAGTAGCGTTGCACAAGGAGGATCCTGCTTGCGACAGACCTGGGCTTGGCCGCTGCCACTGGCGCGCTGAGGGCGCCGGCAGGCCGAAGGGGCGCGGCCGCCTTCCTCGAACCCCGGACCTGGGACCCGCACCCACCACACCCCGCGATCTGCCCCATCCCACCCCGTGATCAACCCCGTGGACCCCTCCTCCCCACCACAACCCCGCCTCCTCCCTCCCCTCCGCCCCCTCCGCCCCCCACAGGTCCGCTCGCAGTGCGACCACCACAACCTGCTGGGCGCTGCGCTGCTGCTTGGGCCCACCCTGCCCTCGCCCGCATCGCTGGGCCGCTGGGCGGGCGAGCCGGTCAAGGCGCTGCTGCTGCCCACCTCGGTCTTCACCTCCAACAAGCGAGGCTACCCGGTGCTGCCCAAGGGCCACCAGGAGCTGCTTGCCAGCTTCTTCAAGCTGGGCGTGCAGGTGGGGGGCAGGCACGGGATTGATGGGGCTGGACGCGACAAGAGGGCGTCCGGGTTGTTCGAGGGCACCCAGGGGGAATGGCAAGGCCCCCACCCGCGCCTCGAACGCCAAGCCACCAACCCCGGACTCCGCCCTTCCTCTCTCCCCAACACGCACAGGTGGTGATCACGGGCGAGGCCTGCCACGACGTGCCGCCGGGGCCCGCCGCCGCGCCCGGCTCCAAGCAACTCACGCCGGGCGGCCCCGCGGTGGCGCTGGGGCCCGGCGGCGAGCAGCTGCCCTTCACCATCACCGACCCGGGCGAGAGCCACCCGCTGCGGCCGTACTGGGAGTACTGCTGCTTCCTGTTCAGGTGCGTGCGAACGGCACCTGGGGCAGTGCGGCGAGGGTGAGGAGTGGGAAGCCGGGTGGGAAGCGGGGTGGTGTAGACGTGCTAGGCCGGACCCACATGGCACGTTGTTTGGTCCGGATCCGGCGCACCCCAGGCGGCTGGAGACGGTGGGCGAGCAGGAGCGGCAGGAGACGTCGTACCGGGACTACCTGCAGGTGCCGCTGCAGCCGCTGCAGGTGTGTACGGCAGGGGTGCACGACACAAGGAGTACGACACGCACAGCACGCCCTACCCAGAATCTGCTGCCCCAGGGCGGAGTTGGGCGGAGGCGCCCCCGTGCACGCCAACACGCACCTCACACGCTGGTCATCTGCCCGACGCCCGCAGGACAACCTGGAGTCGCAGACGTACGAGACGTTTGAGAAGGACGTACAGAAGTACACGCTGTACGAGGAGGCCGTGTACCGCTGCCTCATGGAGCGCCACCGGCCCGCCGGCGCCGCCTCACCCTCCAAGGGCGGCAAGCACGGCAAGCGCCAAGTGGGCGAGGTTACCTCCCTTGACCCCGAGCCCGAGCCCTCGGACGCCTCGGCGCCGTCGACCTCGGGCCAGGCGGCCAAGCCCGTGGTGCTCATGGTGGTGGGCGCGGGCCGCGGGCCGCTGGTGCGCGCGTCCATGAAGGCGGCGGCGCGCGCGGGCGTGGGGCTGCGCGTGTACGCGGTGGAGAAGAACCCCAACGCCATCCTGCACATACAGCAGATGCTGCGCAGCGAGGGCTGGGTGGACCAAGTGAGCATCGTGTCGGCCGACATGAGGCACTGGCAGGTGAGGGGCAGCGACGAGCTGCGTACGTGCTACATTACGGGATCTTTAACGAAGTGCTGTACATTCTGTAGTGGAAGAGGTGGCGCTGCTGGTGGCACAAGGCATGGGCTCCGCTTGCAGCTGGGCGTCGGCGCTGCTGTGTCGGGCGTCATCCGGTCATCCACAGCTATGCAGTTGCTGGGGGGCGGGGGCGTGGTGAATAGCCCCACGTCACGCTCCCACGCTCGCGGCGGTGGCGGCGGCGGTGGCGGTGGCGGCCCTCGTCGCGGTCGGGCGCCCCTCCCCTCCGCTGCCGGCCTCATACCACCTCCTGCCGCTGACCTCGCGCGCCCCCGCACACGCCCAGGCTCCCGAGCCCGCCGACATCCTGGTGTCGGAGCTGCTTGGCTCCTTTGGCGACAACGAGCTGTCGCCCGAGTGCCTGGACGGCGCGCAGCGCTTCCTGGCGCCCGGTGGCGTGTCCATCCCCGCCTCCTACACCTCCTTCCTGGCGCCCGCCACCACCCACAAGCTGCACCACGACGTCAAGGGCTACAAGGACCTGGAGCACTTTGAGACGCCGTACGTCGTGCGGCTGCACAGGTGCGTACGGCAGGCGGGCGCACTCACGTGTGCACAGATGTTGTACGGCGGTCGGGCGTGTGGGGCAAGCTCCTGGCTGCGGCTGCGGGTGCGGGTGCGGATGCGGATGCCCAGGCGCTGCCTTGCCAGTCGGGCAGCCCCCCGGCAACATGCCCCCTGCCCATGCTCGCGAGTCCGTCCCCTCCTGGCTCCCTCTCTTCCCCGACCCCAACCAACGCTCACCCTAACCCACCTCTCCCGCAACCCATCCCCGCAGGCACCACCTCATCTCCCCCACGCAGCCGCTCTTCACCTTCGTGCACCCCAACACCGACGCGCCCATCGACAACTCCCGCTACGGCTGCCTGTCCTTCAGCCGCGACCCGGCCGCGGGCGGCGCCGTCATGCACGGCTTCGCGGGCTACTTCGAGTGCGAGCTGTACGGCGACGTGCTGCTGTCCATCCACCCGCCCAGGTGCGGCTGCGCGCGGCTGCGCGGCTGCACCCGTGCACAGCAGCTTGTGTTACAGACAGCTATGCACATGTTGACACGCCGCAACGGGTGCGGCGTGTGCTCCAACTGTGTACGGCCTGAGCATATACGGCATGCACGGCTGGTCATGTGGGCCGTGGTGGGGTTGTATTGCAGCGATGGACAGGGCTAGGGCCCGCTAGGGGACCCGCTGCTCCGGAGCCAATCCCTTACCCGCGCTGCCGCCGCGCCCCCTCCCGCCCTCTTGCCGCAGCCACTCCAAGGACATGTTCTCCTGGTTCCCCATCTTCTTCCCGCTGCGGGAGCCGGTGTACGTGCCGCCGGGGGGCACCGTGCAGGTGCAGGTGAGCCGCGGCGGGGGCAGCGGCGGAAGGGGTCGTGCGGCAGCGCGCCCTCAACCCCTGCGCTGTCGCTGCTCTGCCAACGTGCCTGCTGCCCCTCGCCCCCCGGCCCGCTGCCCGCTGCCCCAGATGTGGCGCTGCTGCGCCAGCCACAAGGTGTGGTACGAGTGGGGCATCACCAGCCCCACGGCGGGGCCCATCCACAACGTGGGCGGCCGCTCCTACTGGGTGGGGCTGTGAGGCGCCGCTCGCTGCTGCTGTTGTTATTTGGTTGTTAGTGAGCAGGTTGTTGGTAAGCATGAGCAATGAGGGTGTTGGGTGAGGGCGGTACCGGCGGCGAGAGAGGGACCCACGGGTCGGTGGTCGTTGTGGATGGGACGGTTAGTGTGGTTGGGTCGGTTCGGTTCGGTCTAGACGGTCGGAGGCGGCGCGAGCCCTGATGTTTGTCTGCAGCAGTCGCTCAGCGACCTGTAACTTGCGTGGCCGTGCACCACAGCCGAAGCGCGTTCACCTGCTTCAGCCCCTTTCAGCCTCGGCTACGATGCCATGGCGCCGCCTTCCCTGCTGCTCGCCCGCATCAGAACGCATCAGAACGCTCTCCACGCCAGGTTCACCTCGACCCGACTTCCGCCTCGGCCACGACACTATGGCGCTCGCCAGCCTCTAGCACTGCGCTGCCTTCGCAAGCGTCAGGCCTCCTGCCAAGTGTGAACGCCACAGTGCCCCTGCCGTGCCGTGCCTCTCTCTACAAACGGCGCCACGCCCTGATCCGGCACCACAGCCACCTTGCCAGCGCTCTATACACGCACCCCTGCTTCCTTCGCACGTCCGACACGTCAACGACCCAGGGTATGCCGCACGCGTCGTGTTCCTGTATCCCTAACTCGGAACACAGCTGGGCCCCCTGGCCCCTGCCCCCCGAGCGCCGTACCCCTGGGACGCAGGCCCAGCCGCAACCGGCTTTAGCTCTGCCGCCGACCCCACTACCACACCCGGGCCCCGGGCACACGCCCTGCACCTGAACCTCCCACACGCGCATCCCTCCGTCCAGGCGCGTCTCGCGTGCCCGGCTCGGTACGGGCCCGTCTGTGGCGTATCTAAGGCCCAGCCGCCCATGAGGCCGCCGACATGGCTGCCCCCGACCGCTCACGCTCTGCTCTTTGGGAGTCTCAGCTCTGACCAGCTGCCCCGCTTGGGTCGTGGCGGCAGCCTACAGGTTCTTTACCTCCTGCGGTAGGCCGGGGCGGGGAGCAGCGGGGCGAGGCGGTGCGCGAGGCGGCGAGGCCCCGAGGCGGCCGCGGAGCGTTAGGGAGAGCGTGAAGGGAGATTGAAGTGTAGGAGCCACCCCTGCTGCTTTCAACACAGGTACACCCGCATGCATCCCAGCGCCCTGCAGCCCTGCCTTGCTCACACCTGCAGCAGCGGCACCATGACTTCGGCCACCACGAAGCGCTGCCGGCTGGGGGGCGACCAGCCGCCGCCGCCTGCCCCGCCCCGGCCGCCGAAGCCACCCGCCGCCGCCCCTCCCGGCGGGCTGGCAGCCGAGAGCGCCCCCAGCGGGTCGTACCGCCGTAGCGTGAGCGGCACCTGGTCGCCCACCTGGCGGTAGGTGAGAGGCGGAGCGAGAGGGGACGGATGGGGGAACGGCGAACAGCGTGTGCCTCCTTGACGGTGGCTGCGCTCGCCATGGGTGCACCCATACACACACGCTCCCTTCCCCCTCCTCTGCCCCTCCTGTTCCCCGCCAACCCCACCTGGAACTGCTCCACGCACGCCACCAGGTCCTCCACGCTGGCCACCGGCTGACCGCCCACCGCCGTGATGACGTCACCTGAGCGGCCGAGGGGCGCGGGAGCGGCGGGCGCCAGCCGCTGCTTGCAGAACCCCCAACACACAAGTCCCACACGCGTTGGTGTTTGGCGTCAGCAGCAATGCACGGTGGTGTGGTGGCAGGCCTGCCCCTGCTGTTGCTGCTGGTGTGGTGGCAGGCCAGCAGGCCCGCAGGCCCGCAGGCCCGCAGGCCCCGGCACCCACCCAGGAAGAAGTTTCCGAAGCCGTCGCGGGTCAGCCCCCTGGGGCGGCAGGAGGGGCACACCGCGGAGGGCCATGAGGGATGGGCCAGACGGGAGGGGGCCAGGACCCCGCGGCCCACGCGGCCCCAACGCGCAGCGGCCCACCTGAGGCCCGCCTGCGCCGCCCCGCTGCGGGGGGCCACCGAGTCGATCACCACTCCGCCGGGCAGCGGGCCGGCGCCGCCGGGACGCCCAATGACGGCCGGGCCGCCCCGGCCGCGGCCCTGGGCCGCCGCGTCCTCCTCCGCACCCAGCAGCAGCGCGGCCTGAGGCGGAGGGGGCAAGGGGCGGGCGGGGCTGACCGCGCTGGCGGGAGGAGGGAAGCGGGGCGTGGAGCGCCGAGTGCCGGGGGCGTGCTGTCATGTGTCGTACACAGCTGTACGCTGTCGTACACCAACCGCCGCAGCCGTACCGCCCACCTGGTGGTCGGGCACGCACATGACGCCCAGGCCGGGGCGCACCACCCGCCCGTAGCTGGGGAGGGAGGGAGGGAGGGAGGGGCGAGGGAGGGAGTCGAGCACGGGGTTTGGAGGGGGGGGCAGGAGGAGGAAAAGCCGTCAGCCTCTGCCGTGCGCCCCTACGCCCTGCCCCTCCGCTCCATCCCCCTGCGCCCGGCAACTCGCTCACCGGACCAGCTGCCCCACCACCCGCCGGACGGTGTCCGAGGGGATGGCGAACCCGAACCCCGCCGTGGTGAGCGGGTGGCTGGTGGCGGCGGTGTTGACGCCCACCAGCCGCCCCACGCTGTCCAGCAGGGGTCCGCCTGGAGGTGGGGGTGGGGTGCAGGAAGCGCGGCCGGGCCGGCGGCGAGCGGGGACGGGCGGCGGGTGAGTGGGCGGCGGGTGAGTGGGCGGCGGGTGAGTGGGCGGCGGGTGAGTGGGCGGCGGGTGGGTGGGCGGCGGGTGGGTGGGCCAGCGAGGGCGCCCAGGCTACCTGGGTGCGAGCGCAACCGAGCGAGCCGAGGCGGCGCTTGGCTTTGTCTCCCGCAAGGGTGCACCGGGGCGCACCCCTGCCTGCTACGCACGACCGAGAGCTCACCGCTGTTGCCCGGGTTGATGGACGCATCCTGCATGCGGCAGGCGGGCGGCCCCGGGGGGCGCAGGGGAAGGCGGGCGTGCGCGGGGCGCGCACGGACACGGCCCAGGGGGAGCGCCCAGGCCCCCTCTGCCCCACGTCCCGAACACACACCCCACACTACGCGTACCCGTGTCTCTCTGTGCCCTCATGGGGGCCTTATCGCACAACCCAACCCCATGTCCCACCCCGGACCGCCCCGCCCCGCCGCCCCACTCACCCTCTGCACCACGCCCCGCACCCGCCCGGCACGCCCACGGACCACGGCCCCGTACGCGTGTGCCGTACATGCGCGTGCCGTACCGTGCCGTACCGTACATGTGCGGCCCGCACCCACCGTCTGCACCACGTCGCGTATCTCTCGCCCCGTAAGGCTCTGCATGCTGCGCCCAAGGCCGCTCACGATGCCGGCGGTGAGCGTGTGGTCCAGGCCAAAGGGGTTGCTGCGCGCAGCGAGGGGGAAACAGGGCAGCAGTGAGTCCCTTGCCGACCACAGCCCCCACCTTCCGGGGGCCCGCCCGCCCACGAACCCTGTCTCACCGCCACCTCCCCTCCTCCCTCCCTTTCCCCCCTCCCCTCCGGCACCTCACCCCTCCGGCACCTCACCCGATGGCGAACACCTTCTGCCCCACCAGCAGTCGGCTGGAGGAGCCCAGCGCGATGGGAACCAGCTCGTCGGCTGGCGGGTGGGACGTGTGTGTGCGGTGTGGTGGGTAGGGGTGGGTGCAAGAGGCGTCAGACGGTAGACAGGGCAGCGTGAGCGGGGTGTCCCCCAGCCGCGGCGCCCTTGCCGCCTCTGCGCCCCGGCCCTCCTTTTCAAAAAGACCCCCTCCCACCTGCCGCGGGAAGGGCCACTTGGCCAGCAACACCAGGTCATTTCTGGAATGATGACCACATATATAGATTGTATGATAACATTCATAACATAGTACACCATCGCCGCCCTCCCACCTGCCGCGGGAATGGCCAGCACCGCCAGGTCCTTGTCCGGCTCGGCGCCCGCCACCCGGGCCAGGTACTTGCGGCCTGAGGCCAGCGTCACTGAGGGACGGGTGTGTGTGTGTGTGGCGGGGGAGATGGGGGAGTGAGACACAGGACAGGGGGCGGGGCGGGTGGCGAGCGGCCACCACCACAGCCCACCCCGCTTCTACGCCCTGGCCGCCCTGCCGCCCCGGTCGCTACAGACCTGGCGTGCTGCAGCGGACACACAATCTTAGGCATGACTATGAACTAGCTATGCATGCCACCATCACCACATGTTGCAGCTAGGCTAGCTGGGCTGCGCACCTTGCACCTGGTGCGCGTCCTTGATCACCTGGGGGCGGGGCGCGGGCAAAGAACGCCGACACAAGGGGTTGCGGTTGGGTCAGGCAGGCAGGGCTCGAGGAGGTGTGCCGGCGTGGGCTGCGCCACGTCACGTGCTGCCCACAACCAGACCATGAAGGCTCACGACAAGGCAACCCGCGCACGGCACCCAGACCGCAACACACGCCGCTTTCCTGCACCGCCCTTCTGTCCCTGCCTCCCCGCCCTTCTGCCCCCCTCACGTGGAAGTTGGTGACGATGTGGCCCTGCCTGTCCCACACGAACCCGGTGCCCATACCCGCGGGCCGCGGCTGCCCCCCGCCGCCGCCCCACAGCCGAGGGTCCACTCCGGCCGGGCCGCCGCCCGACAGCGCCAGACAGCCGACGTGCACCACGGAGGGCTTGCAGCGCTGCGGGTTGGGGGCGTCGGGGTTGCGAACAGTGCTGCAGTTGTGCGGCAGAGCAGTGGCGGCAGAGCAGCGGGGGGCATGGGCGAACGAGCCCACCAGGGGCCCGCCGGCGGACCATGCCAGCAGTCGCTGCCGCCTGCTTGCAGCGCTAGATGCAGCCCCGCAGTGGCCCCTCGGGGTTCCTCGGGGTCCCTCGGGGTCACGGTGCGACAGGGACAGGCAGCCGGCCGAGTGCAGGGCACATGTGAAGTGCCCCACCATGACGGAGATGACGCACCTGGAACAGCCCCACCACCGCCTGCTCATCCAGGTACAGCCCGCCGGCGCCGCCGCCAGCCGCCGCGGCCGCCACCGCCCCCACGCCAGGTCCCGCCGCCTCCGCCTCCGCCCCCGCGGACGGAGGCACCGCCGCGCCCGCTCCACCTCCCGCTGTCGCTCCCGCTCCTTCGCCGCCTGCTGCTGCTGCTGCTGCTCCTGCGCCTCCACCGCCGGCCCGGGCCGCCAGCAGCCCCTCCAGCCTCGCCCTGGGCCCCGGCCCCAGCCCCGGCAGCGCCGCCGCCAGCCGGGCCAGCAGCTCGGAGCGCTCCAGGCAGTCGCGGGAGTTGACCCCCGCCTCGGACAGCAGCTGCACGACTTCGGCGTTCTGCGGCGGGGCGGTGAGGACGCGGGGTCGTCATTACTGGAGTACAGATCATGGCCAAGGGCTTTGGTCGAAGCCTGGGGCGTGGCCTTGTGCTGGCTGCGGCGGTGGCGACTCACTGCCCCATGCCCGCGCCGCTGCTGCGCGCGCCCAAGTATGGTAGGCACAGACGCTCAGCTCGTTGTGAGCCAAGCAAAAAGCACGTGGTCTGGCCCTGGATTTACGCCGCGGAACGCCGCACCTTGAGCGCCCCCAGCCGCTGCTCCAGAGGGGCCGGGTCGGAGGCGGCGTGGAGGTGGCGGACCGCCAAGGGCCATAGGGGCCAGGGGGGCGACGCTCCGGCCGGGCTGAGGTGGGGCCGTGCCTCAGCAAGCAACCCGGCAGCCGGTTGTAGGGGTGCATTGGGAGGCCAGGTGTGGGTGCTGTGGCCGGCTGCGGGTGGCGGGGCGAGCGGGGGTGAGGCGTGTTGGGGTGTTGGTGAGGCGTGTTGGCCTGTGCCTCGCGTAAGGGTCACCTTGCGTCAGGGCCCTCCCGAGAGGGCGCAGGCATGGCTGGCCGCGCGCTCGCCAGCCAGCGAGCGCCATCGCTGCCGGCACTGGCAGCTGCAGCGGCGCGGCAAAGCGCAAGGAATTGCGCGAAGATGAGTCGTCGCGCGCGGACTGGGGAAAGTTGGTGCCGATTGCGCCTCAAATGTAAATATATCAACAAGGCGCGAGTGCGCAGTGCCAGTGGCAAGCGCTGCACTGCGCTCATAGCGCGTATCGGCGCATGCAACATGCTTGCATGCATTGCGACGCCGCGCTGCATCGCAACGCCCTGACTGCAGCACACAGCGAATCATCTCGCTATCAACGCGTACTCGCTGGCGACCTGCTTGACGAGCGTACCCCTAGAATGACCATACTTTCCTAGCTACACGTGCCCGGCTGCATACCCAGCCACAATGCAAGCGCTAGTCGTGGGGTGGTCCAGGGGAAGGCGCGCGGGCCTCGCGCTGCCGGGCCTGGCGCGCGTGCCGATGCCGCTCATGGAGCCGCCCAGCCATACTCGCGCCATGTCGCAGCTCGCCTTCGAGGAGGTCGTGGCCGGCTCGCCCACAGCCCAGCACCCGGTGAGCCACAAACCTCTCACACCAGCTTGCCTCCTCTGCCTACAAGCCCCTGCCCTTGAACCCCGCTCGCCGCATCCCGCCCTCTCCCGCATGCACCCATCTCCCGCCCCTGCCCCGCCTGCCCGCCCCCCAACCTATCCTACTCACCCCCCTCCTCCCCTTCCTCCGCCCTCCCAATCCCCTCCCAGACCCCCTCCCCCAGTCGCACGCTCTACGTGCTGCACGGCCTGCTGGGCTGCGGCCGCAACTGGCGCACCTGGGCGCGGCGGCTGGTGGAGGCCGCCGCCGCCGCCGCCCCGGCCCAGGGCGGCCCCTGGCGGGCGGTGCTGGTGGACCTGCGCTGCCACGGCGCCAGCGCGCGCAGGTGCAGCCGCGTGCCCCACCCACCCCCCCAGTCACCCACGTGGGCCCCCCGCCCCATGGGCCGTCACATGTGCAGAGCAGCGGTGTGGGGACCCCCGGGGCCAGGCATTGCCCGCGCAGC
>BDDC01001471.1:12284-25686 GCA_001662425.1 Chlamydomonas sphaeroides
GAAGCCACCCCAGGCTGGCGCCGGCTGCTGCGGCGAGGTGTCCCCAAATAACAGGCCCCTCGGCGGTGCACCGGGCACGCCGTTGACGCTGGGGCTGCCGGTGGGGCGCTGGCTGCTGCTGGCGCTCAGTGGCGGCGCTGTACTATCACGGTCAGCGTCAATAGCCAGCTATAATGGATATGGATGTGGGGTTTTTGGTAATCCTGCGCGTATGAACATTTGACGCTGTGCTTGGCATGCTGTGCATACCTCCCCCTGACCCCCTCCCCCTGACCCCCTCCCACCGGGCCCAATTTCCCCTCAGCGTGCAGGCAGGGTGCAGGTGTTCCCAACACGGACGGCGATGCGGCCGCCCGGCTGAGGTGGCGAGAGCGGCGGCGGGCGCGGCGATGGGCCGAGGCCGAATGGCGGTGTAGCACGGTAACAGGAAGCGTCGCACACTTGTAGGCTGCGCGGTTAGTGGGGACGCGGCGGGAACCTGGCAGTGCCTTGCGATGCCGGCGGGGTTGCACCGTCAGCCGCACTGCGTGTCTATCGCCAAGGGGGTGGCGGTCCCGCAGCGCCACTTGCGCCAGGCTTGGCGGCCCGCAGGCAGGGCGCCTTCGGCCTGGCTCTGAAGGGGAGGGTCGGGCTCCAGCCTCCTGGGGCATCGAGTAGGCGCCCGGGGGCGCACGGGCGGGGGGGGGGCCGGCAGCACACAGACGCCCTCTGCAGCTGGCCGCGCCTCCAGGGCGGCGGACGCTCGGTCATTGGCGTTTTTAGGGTGCGCAATGATCAGTCTACAAGAAGTGATTGCGGGCGGCAAAGCGCCAGAAGCGGGCGATCTTGTTGAGAGCGGCGATCGCAGGGGAGCTCCCCTGGGCGATCGCTGCGGCGTTGCAAGGTTGCATGCGCCGCTTTGGAGCAGGTCGTCAGCCAAGCACCACCTGCTTACAATACATGGCCGTGCGCGGGGATGGGATTTGCATAAAAGTCCTCTCAGCGTTTGGTTGATGAAGTTGGCGCCATCAGGGCCCGTCTGAGGCTGGACCCTGCGCGCTTGCCTCCCGCTGTGCGGACCCTGCTGGGGCCGGTGGCAGCGTTGCCGCGTTGCCGTCCCTGGGGCGTGCCGAACGCCTGCGCGGTAAGCCAGGGAAGGAGGGGAGGGCGCCGCGAGGCACCGCGTGATGCCGTGCTAGCCGTGGCGAGTGTCACCGGTGTCCTTGTAGACAGGGGCACTGCGCGTCACAGCTTGTAGCACAGGTGTTCGTGCAGGTTCGTGCTTGCGACCAGAGGGCCCCCCTGCTTGCGGCACGGTCCGACGGACTGAGTTGCGGTTGGGCTGCGCTCGCAGGTCGCTGCAGAGTCCCCGAGCGTACGCTGCGTGCTGCGTACAAGCAGCATACATAGGAGCAGCGCGCGCGCCAACGGAGCATCGCATCTGCGGCAGTCGTTGAGGCAGCCGCACCTCAAAGCTCGATTTACACGCTTGACAGTCGGCTATGTAGTTGATACTGCGTACTTTGGGTAGCGGACCCCAGGCAGCAGGGTTGCGCTGGTGTCGAAATTCCCAGTAGACGCCAGTAGACCCCAGTGATGCCCGTGATGCCGTCATGCCGCGTGCCAGAATGCCAGAAGGCCTACGTCATCATAGGCAGCTCGTAGGATTTAAAAACGCCCTGCCAGGTGCCTGCGGGGACGAGCCGAGCCGAGCACTCCAGAAACATCGCGCTTTGCCAATTGCCCAACCACAATATCCAGCATACGCGCACATCATAACTAGCCTTTTGACACATACGGGAACGAGAATCCTCGCGCGAAGCCATGTTTGGTCGGGGCCCGTTTGGCACGATGCTAGGGGCTGACGACCCCTTTAGTATGTTCCAGCATATGGACCGGATGATGGGGTCCATGTTTAATGATCCATTCCTCGCGGGACCGCTCAGCGGGCCAGCTCTTCGGCACAGCGCGCCCTTCAACGCATTTGCGGGCCAGAACGTCAGGACACCGGACATCACAAATGTAGGAGCACGCTAAGCGGTCTTTAACGAACGGAGCGGAAGTGTGGAAACATTGGTGGCCCATGCCCGCAGGCCCGACCTGGCGTGCACATTGAGGAGGTGGAAGATGACGCTGGGCACTCGGGCAGGACAGCTGGGGACGTCCCCATCGTCGAGGAGCCGGACGACGGTGCGTGTCACAGTCGTGGTCGTGGACCCGGGTACCGAAACCAAGCGTCCTAACCGCACTCGCCCCACCCGCCCACAGATGCCTCACCACAGCACGCGCGCGCCTCGCAACGGGCGCGGCGGCACAGCCCTCCGCGGCAGGCGTCCGCCTATGCGGCCCCTCCCGCCTCCCAGCCGCACCTGGGTACGTTGATGCAGTACCTCCTGCAACATATCCCCATTGGGGACTCCCGCGCGAGCCCTTCGATCGCCCCACAGTCGCGCATCACAGCTCACACGGCAGCTGTGGGGTTCCCTGTCCCACGCCCAACCCACATGCCGTTAACCCGCCTCGCCCCTCGCCCACGCATGCCATCACCCCCTACTCCAGACCCCTTCGGCCCGCTCTTCTCCGCGCTTGCGGGCAGCATAGGCGCTGCAGCCGGCGGCGGCGGCGGCCCGGCCCTTGTGTTCAGCAGCAGCAGCTACAGTGCGCTGGGCCCGGGCGGAGTGACGTACCAGTCCTCGAGCACAACGCGCATGGGCCCTGGAGGGGTGAGCCCCGCCGTGAACGCAGCCCGCGAGCTGACGCGGCCCCGAGATCCCAGGCGCTGGCGCCGCGGCGCTTCTCTCCGCGTTGCTGTCCCATGTGTCCATTGCCCTTGCCGCCTGGCCCCGCGCAGGTCCGCGAGACGCAGGCGGTGGTCCGTGACGGGCGCAGCGGCACCGAGCAGGTGACCGCCCGGGGCCCGAGCCGCTCTGACCGAAGTGCTGGCGTGCATGTCCCTTGTGAAGGCAGCATGCGGCGAACTCTAAACTGCTCTTGCGTGTGTTGATGTCAACGGTAGCGTTACGGCGTGTGCAACGCGATGTTCCTGCTGCCGCCAGGTGACGATCAGCCGCGGCCTGGGCGAGCGGCAGCGCACGCTGGTGCGCACGCGGGACGCCACCGGCCGCGAGGAGCAGCTGGAGGACCTCAGGGGCGTTGCGGAGGTGGGGACTGGGGACGGGCCGCGATGGTTGGAGGGGGTTTGGGTGCTTTCCGGTGGCTGTCGGCTGCTCGCGGCCTGGGCGCAGGGTTCCGCCGGCAACCCCCAGGCAGGGGGGGGGAATAGGGACGGGGAATTGGCAGATTTTTGAGAAACCATGTGGGTCGGCAAGCCCGGTGGCGATGTGGGTCGGGACCCATGTGGGTCGGGAACCTCTCGCGTCTTCGCGGCTTGCTGCGCAACGACGGGCCCTGCTGCCCGCAAAGCGTCACGCAGGCCCTCCTAAGCCCAACCTGCCTTCCCATTTGCCTCCTCCTCACCTCAGCACGAGGCCGATGTCTTTGACGAAGAGTGGCGGCAGCACGCCGAGCGCGTCATCCCCGGTGCTGCCGCCACCGGTGCCGTCACCGGCCGCCTCGGGCGCGGCGGCGGTGCCGGTGGCGGTCCCTCGGGCTCGCAGCGCCAACTGGCCCTGCCTAGCTCCACCGCCGCCCCAAACGCCTCTGCCCCACCCCCCGCTCTGTACGATGGAGGGCGGTACGACACGGGTATGGGCAGCGGTGGCGGCGGCGCGGCGGCGGCAGCGGCAGCCACGGCGGCGGCACAGCGGCGGCCCACCAGCGTCGCGCATCACAGCTCACGCACACCTAGCGGCCTGCACGCCAACGGCAACGGTCACACTTACGGCAACGGCCACAGCTACGGTCACGGTCACGGGACGGCCGCGGGCCACCATCGCAGCCCGCAGCGGCACCGGTCGCACGGCGGCGCGCCCCTGCAGCCGGGGGTCAGCACCGGCCGTCCGCTGACGACGAGCCTCAGCAACGGAGGCAACCGTGACGGCGGCCTCAGTGCCGTCACGGGCGTTGGCTATGGCTACTCGACGGGCTCGGGCGGCGCCGGACCGTACGGCGCTGGAGGAGGGTATGGCACCGGAGGGGCGTACGGCGCCGGCGGAGGTTATGGCACCGGAGGAGCGTACGGCGCTGGAGGAGCGTACGGCGGCGGAGGAACGTACGGCGCCAGCGGAGGATCGCGGGCGGCTGGCAGTGGGCACGGCGGTTGGACATCGCCACAGCAGCAGCACCCGGCGCAGCCATCGTACGGCCAGGCGCCGTACGGATCACGGCCTAGCGGACAGTCGCCGTACGCACCGCAGCAGCAGTACGGCGGCCAGGAATCGTCGGGGCGGGGGTACGGTGGCACGTATGCTCCCAGCATCAGCCAGCGCTATCGTCACTGAGCTCGGCGTATGGAAAGCACGCCCCCAGCCGGCGCTGCAGCTATTGTGTGTGCGTTGCGGAACGGCCATGGTTGGCGGCGGCGGCAGCAGCGGCCACTCATGGGTGTGCTGAGCAGGTGCGTGACGCTGGCGCACGGCTGCTATGGCAGCTCGTAGCTATCGCTTGGCGCATCCTCTCATCGCCCCTTTCAATGGTAAGTCTTCTGGCTGCTAAATTTGGAGCCGGAGCTCTTACTAGGCTGTGCTGTGTCGATGGTGCCAAGTGGTCCGACGTGTGGTATGTGTGTGTGACATGTCGCCGCTTCAACGTGGGTGTGGGACTGCGACTGCGACTGCGAATGTGAATGCGACTGCGACTGCGCTCAGTGCGCCCCGCGTCGTGGGCGAGGACTTGGTCGGTATCAATCGTGGCTGAGGCCGTTCGATGCCGGTTGGGCCAGGCGCGACAACCTCATGCCGCAGGTGTGCTTGTGTTTGTGTGGCTGCAAGCGTGTGTTTAACTGTGTAGGGCCGAAATAGAGTATGTTTGTGTGGCGTGTGCGTGTGCGTGTGTGACGACCAAGCATGGGGGCAGCATGGGTGGGGCGAGTCATCCAAGGCATGGGCTCGTCGGGGGACAGTGCACGTAGGGGGCTCCGGCCCCCTGGTTGCCCTACCTCCTTAGATCACGGCGGGTCAAGCCCGCTGTACCTCTATTTCTATTTCTATTTCTAATGGGCTCGTGGCGGCATGATAAGCAAGAATACGGGCACGACGCTCCGCAAGGGCGGCGGCTGTCGGGGCGGGGCGCGCTGGCATGCAGCCTTACAGCGTGGTGCGGTTCGGCGGGGCCGGCATCTGAACCGATAAAGCGAAGGCGGCGGGTGGCGTACTGGGTAGGGACGTGTGGGCAGGAAGCGCGCTGCGGACACGCCGTGCTGGTTAGTAGTTAACGGCGCTGGTGCCAGCGGCCGCTTGGACTGAGTGCTGGAGTGCACCACGCCCCGATCCTGAGAGGGGCGTGCGGTCGTCTTTTTTGGGGTACGATGGTCGGGTGGTGCCACAGCGCCGCCCTACATCGGGTCGACACTGGGCGGGTGCATGTTTCTTGTAGCAGTGAGCCTGCATAGTGCAGCAATGGATGTCTGTCATGCATGCCTCGTAGGTTGCTTGCGGCGCGGGGAGAAAGGCGCTCTGTGGAGCCCTCCGATATGGAACCCCATCCTGCCTGGCATCAAGGTGGTTCAGTAGCCCTTATCCCGAAACCCCCGCAGCAACAGCATTGCCGGCTAGCACGGCAGTGCGGCGGGGTCTTCGTTCGCGTCTCTCGGTTTTTGGGGGGTCACCATGCGGCCGACAATCCGGCCTTCTGGGGCAGCCTGGCTTCATTCGAGGGCCATCAGCAGACGGGCCTTGTCGACGTGCACGTCGGCTACGTACGAACATGGCAAGACAGGGCGCAGAAACAGGGCACGTGTAACTGCAAGGCGGGCGCTGTATGGTCAAAGTCAGCATGGCGGAATGGCAAGGAGGGCTACGGACGCGGGGGCGGCGCGTTGTGGACGGGCAAGGTCGTTCAGGCAGGAGAAGCTGGACCGAGCGCAGTGACGCCTGTGCCGCGGCCCATGCCCTGGCCTTCGCGGCGTCATTCGGTTACAGTAAAATCGCTGTACGAGTTATTGACTGCCCCTTGCGGGCGAGGGAGCGGTGACTGGGCAGCCAGGCGCAGCAGGGACCGAGTGTGCGGAAAAAGTTATGCTCGAGATGGCAGGAGAGCAATCCGTTAGCGCTGCGAGGTGCTGTCCGATTTCCTGGCACCGGGGACTGGCCCGAAGTGCACTGGCAGGAGCCATGGGGATGGAGGTGTTCCCAAGGAGTGCGGCGCACCGGTTGGCGGCCGCCCCTCCTGGACACGCTGTGGTGCGGAGGTGAGGGGGAGAGCGTGAGACGTTAGGAGCAGGAAAGGAGCAGGAGGTAGGAGTGCACGCGCATCTGAACACGGACTCTGGGAACTACCCGCATGCCGGACCGGATGAAAAGGGCAGCGGGCTGGCTTGGGAACCGTGCGTCGCGGGACATCTGCCGGGCAGGAATCCAGGAGGAATCAGGGTACGTGCCAGCAACTCTTGACAACCTGCGCCGCAACCTATAGTAGCCGAGCTCAGTGGCTAGATAATCGACATAGTCTCGCTCACTGGCCTTTACGGGCTGTCTCAGGCAACGACGATTTGCTTGGTCAACGGACAGCTATCGCCTGTCGACAGCTCCTTGCAACCGACCGACTACTGAGACCGACTACTGACAATTACTCACCACAAAGTAGTTACATAACTGATTCTTGCGCCGAGCGGCGTCAGGGATTGCGCTCGCGAAGACCAGAAGGCGATGTAGCCATGCCTTCTGGAGGCTTAGCCGCTGACGACCCGCGCGGGGGTCTTGGCCTCATGGATGACGCAGCACGTCAGTATCTGCAGCGCACAACGACCATCGCGCGCTCCTACCAGGCCATCGCCATGCAGAAGGACGGCAAAGTCAAGGAGTTGACGCGCGAGGTCGACGAGTTGCGCGCAAAGCTCCAAGCCCTGGAGGCATATCAGGGTGCGCTCTAGGCTGGGATGAGGCACCGGCGCGGCAGGGGCCCCTCCAAGCCCCCTACCTGCGTACTCGCCTCAGACGCCCCGCCCGACTCCATCCCACGGCCCTGCAGGCCCGCCAGCGCCCACAGCTGCGAACGACGGCTCCACCCTCCATCGCCACCTCAGCATCCACGTGCCGCTGGCGCCCAGCCAGCCACCGACATCCGCGCCCAGCACCGGCCGCTCCATCCTGCCCCCCGGCGCCGCGCCAGCGCCGGCGCACCCCTACTACGTACCCAGCGAAGCCGCAGCCTACGGCTGGAGCACGTGGCAGGCACAGCAGGGCCCAGCGCCCACACACCTTCCCCAGCACTACGGCACACTACCACCTTCCCGCCCGCCGCCTCACGCCTACGCCCATGCCTACCCGCACGCTTACCCAGAGGGCTACGGCCGGCCCGACGCCGCCGCCCAGCCCGACACAGGCTCTCCTCTGCCGGAGGTCGGTGGTGCAGAGCCCGGCGGCTCCAAGTCAACGATGGGGAAGTTGGGTGTCAAGGCCGTGACCAAGGCGCTGCTCAAGGTCAAGACCTGGAAGGACAGGAGCAAGGAGAAAGCCGTGGCCAAGGACGCGGGCGGGGCCGGCGAGGGCTGTGACACGTCCGGCCACACCGACGCAGCGCCAGACCGGCACCGCGCTCCGCCACCGACAGTGCCGCCTCAGGCCCAAGCGCTGCCCGCGCAGCCGCGGCGGCACGAACTCTTCCCCGGAACGCTGCAGGCGGCGCCCGGGGTGTCGCCCGGCGCCTCAGCTGCTGCTGCGGCCGCGGCCTACACGCTGCACCGCCAGGCCTCCTCGGCACGGCGGCAGCTGCAGCCGCAACCAAGCCTGCAGCGGCACCAGCTGTGGGCGGCCGCTGGGGCCGCCGCGGCGGCCGCCGCCTCGGGCGCAGCCCCTCCGCCGCCGGCCGCGTTCGCGGCAGCGGCCCAGCCGCAGCCGCAGCAGCCTCGTTCCGGGCCGCCGCCGCATGGGGTGCTGCTGCAACGGACCAGTAGCAGCAGCCAAGGCCACATCGCGCATGCCGCTGGCCCCGCGCTCGCATCTTCAGCTGCTGGCCCCAGCCTCCGCAGCGTAGGTGATCTGTCGCGAGGGCCGGCCGCATCGGGCCCTGTTGCCTCCATCGACGACGAGGACGAGGGCGAGGAGGACTTTGGGGCTGCCTTCCTACCCCCACCGCCGCTGCTGGCGCCATCCGCACCGGCGCTGCGGGAATCGGGTGCCCGCTCCGGACAGGGGCGGGCCGTGACGCTGCCGCTGCACTACCTCACAGCCGGCGCGCCGCCAGCATCAGAGCCGCCCGCGGTGCCTCGGGCAGCAGCACCGCCAGCACCATCGCGGCAGCAGCCGAACGCGAGGCAGCTCAGCGCTGCGCCGCCGCAATCGGCTGCCGCAGTGCCAGCAGCGCCGCATGCCGCGGCGCGGGAAGCTGAAGCTGAGGCGGTGGCGCGTGCGGTGCATGGGTCGGACCTGGCGTACGGAAGGTGCGTGGCGAGGGACCGCGTGGGCATGTGCAAGAATGGAGTGCAGCGCTAGCCCGAAAGCAGCAGGTGCCCTGCGGCTCGCCGGTGGACGCTGTTGACGTGTGGCGCTACGGACTCTTTCTTCCCTGGCCACAGGTACGGCAGCTCGGGTGTGGACCTGTTTGCAACCAACGCCCTCGCGGCGCTGCGGCAGCGGCAGGACCCCGCCGCGCAGCCCGGCACAGGCCGCGGCACCGCGCCCGACGCCGCCGCGGCCGCAGTGTCGCAGGCGCTGCTAGCGGCGCCACCGCCCGAGCAGGCGAGCAAGACTAGCGGCAAGCGCGCCACCGGAGCGGGCGGCGGCGCTGGCGGCGCCGGCGCCAAGCAGCCCAGCGAGGGCGGCAACGTGTGGTCGCAGCTCATGCAGCGGTCGCACATTGGCCAGGTGCGCCCCAGGGGCCGTGCGCTCTCCGCAACTGCTGCCGCGGCTGCAAATAAGTGTCCTGTCATAGAATTTGCTAGTGCGGCGCTTTCCAAGCAATGCCGCCGGCTGCTGCAAGGCCGCAGGTTCCGGGATTTCGGTTACGGACGCCCGTGCCTTTCCGTTTCCGTTGCCGGCGCAGGTCGCGGTCCGCCTGGCCGCAAGCGTGCCAGGCTCACGTCGACCGACGGACAGCTCCGGGGTCGGCAGCAGCAGCGGCGGCGCTGGTGTCAGCGGCGGCGGCGCCGCCGCGCACGGGCCGGCCTCAGGCGGGCACTCCCGGCGGCCCTCCTGGGGCTCAGACGCGGCGCTGCCGCTGCCGACGGCGCCGTCCGGCGGCGGCGCCTCCAGCCGCCGGCAGTCAACGGCGGGTGTGGCCGGGCCCGCATCACAGAGCTTCCGAGCGGCGGCCGCGCAGCTGTCGGCCCTGCCGCCGCGCCCACTGGGGCGTAGCTCCTCCGCCACCCTCGGCCCGGCAGGCGGTGTCCAGCCGCCCCCCAGCCCGGCCCGCACAGCCGGCCACGCTCCGCCCGGCGCCGCCGCGCCGCCGGCGCCGCACCCCGCGCCGCACCCCTCCATGCCGCGCACCGCCGCATCCGGCACTGCGCCCCGCGCTCCCACCACGGCGCCGCTCACCGCGGCCGGGCAGTGCCCTGGCCGGGGAGCGGCTATCCCCGCCTCGGCACCATGTCCGCCGCCTGCCGCAACCACTGTTCTGCCTTCCGCGCCCCCGGTGCCGGACGCCTACCTGCTGGGCATCCTCAGCCGCCTCAAAACACCCAACGTGCTGCGCCAGTCCATGTCAGCCGCCGCCAGAGCCGCACCCGGCGCGGCGGCAGGGGCAGGGGCAGGGGCGGGCATCCCCTCGGCCGAGGCCACAGGTCCAGCTGACGCAACGGCGGCGGCGGCGGGTGGTGCCGAGGCGGAGGTTTACGTGCGCGAGTTTGCCCGCGGCGTGGGTGTGGCTTGGCGGCGCAAGGCGCTGGGTTACCAGGCCGCAGGCTCCGGCGCGAGCTTCACTGAGCGGCGGCTGCAGCGGGTGCGGCGGAGGGCAGGGGAAAGGGCTGGGTGTGACTGGGCGGAGCCTTGGGCATCGCTAGCAGGCTGGGGCTGCGTTGAGCACCGCCGTCTCCTCCAATCCCGCACCCTTCTGTGCTGCTGCCCTCGGCCTGTGTCGCCCCCGCAGTCTAGTGCCGGCGGGATGGGCCCCCAGCCGCCAGCCGCCGCTGCCGCGGCTGCCTTTGCTGAGGGCGAGGCTGAAACCTACGCCGATGCCAACGACTGGGCAGACGCGGTTGATGCCGCGGCGCCTCCCTCGCCCCCGGCCCCCGTGCCCGTCCTTGCCCCCGCGCACGGCAGCACACCCCGTGCAGCTGCTGGCCCTGAGCCCGCCACATCCCCGTTTGCGAGCTCCGCGGGAGCCGCCGTCGCCGCTACCGTCGCTGCAACTGCCGCCGCCACCACGGCCCAAGCTGCCCCGGTAGCGATGCCGAGCCCACGCTCGCCGATGCCGGCGTCGCCGTCGCCGTCGGGTGGCTACGCAAGCTCGGCCTTTTCGCCCGCAGCCAACCGCCAGCGCCTGGAGCTGCAGCGCGCGGCGGCGCTCTGGCACTCGCGCAGCCCCAGGGCCAACGGGGCGGCGCCGGCGTCGCCGTCGCCATCACCGCGGCCGCCCGTGCCGGGCCCCCGCGCCGAGTCGGCCGGCGCTGACCTGGTGGGTGGGCTGGCGGGGGAGTGGTGGCTCTGGCTAGCTAGCGCGGGAGCGGGGCAGAGGCAGGGCTGGGTGTTGGCTCGGCTGGTGCGTCAGCAGGGACCCTTTGGTCATCCAGGGGCAGGCCGCAGCGGTCAGGGGCCTGCGGCGATCATGCTTGCGGCCGGCTCTTGGCCTGCGCGTGCAGCGAGGGCCTATGCTGCCAGCGGTGGCGACGGCGCCAGCGCCACCTGCGGCACGCTGTGCGTGCATGCTCCCTAACCCTCCTCCTCGCCGGTGGCTCGAGCCTCAGGGCGTCGCCGCATCGGCACTGCCGTCGCCGCCCTCTGGTGCCGGCGCCGGGCCAGCGTCACGGTCAGTGGCTGCAGCCGCCAAGGTGGCCCGGGCGCTGCAGGAGGCGGAGACCGAAGCAGCAGCTGCCGAGAACCGACCAGCAGCCGTCAGCAAGGATCAAGCTCCGCCAGCGGAAGAGGGGCACGCGTCCGGCGTCCTTCAGCTGGGACGGGCCCCACGGGGGTCCATGCCCGGTGGCGCGCAGTGGTTTGCCGCCGCTGCCGCTGCTGCTGGCGTTGCTGTTGGCGAGGGCGCGTCCGACATGGCCGGCGGCGCCGTTGGCCTAGCCAGCGGCGCTCTTGCGGACACACCGGCCGCAGCTGAGGCCGCGACGGTAGCGGTGGCAACGGCCGCAGCCACTGCCGCGGCACCGCCCATGTCACCGCACAGCTCGGTTGGCAGCTGGCACCCTAGCAGCCGCCGTCGGACCGCCGCCACACCCACTGACGGCACCGCTGACCCCGTCGCGGCAAGCACAACCGTGACGCCTGCCATCGCGCGCCGGACGCCAGCCGCAGCCGCTGCGGAGGTGCTCGCCGGCCGCGCCGCCGCTGCAATGGCGGCCGCCTCCCCTCAGCTCGACAGCGATGTGACGCCTGGCGCAGGTGAAGCCGCCGCCGGGTACTACTCCTGCACTACCAGCGCTGCCGCCGCTGGCGTCAGCGGGGCGCACGGCGGCGGCGAGGGCGGCGGCGCCGGGCTATCGTCAGCCGCCTTCCACACGCCGCTGCGGCGCTGGGCGCTGCCGTCGGACGGCGGCGTCTCAAACGCGGGCTACCAGAGCGCAGCCGCCGCCGCTGGGCCGATGACGGAGGCACGAGACGCCGGCAGCGGCCCGCGCTACGGCTCCGTTGAGGGGCCCTGGCCTGTGACGCCCGAGCTAGACGAAGATGAGGGGGAGGACGAGGACGAGGTCGCCGCAGCGGCCAGCGGAGGAGGCATCCAGGCCAGGGCCTGGGCTGGAGGCACCGCCGCGCAGCTTCGCCAGCTGCAGCTGTCCGTGTCGCGCTCCGCCTCCCCCGGCTCATCCGCCTGCTTCGCCTCGCCCGCCGCCGGCGCCGCGTCCGCTGCCGGCGTGGCCGCTCTGACCCCGGCCCCCCCCAGCATCTCCTTTGCCCACCTGGCCACCGGCCAGGGCCCCGCCGGCGCCGCGCCGCTCGCCGGCGTTGCACGGCCCGCACCCTCCGACGCGTACGCAGTCTGGCACGCCGGAGGCGTCGCACCCAGCGCGCCACCGCTTGCCCTCACCCCTGGCGTCTGTCAGCCTCTGCCGCCACCGCTCACTGCCGGTTGTGTTGTGACTACGTCCGCCGCTAGGTCCCAGGGTAGCAGCGGTGGCGGGGCCTGGAGCGCCGGCGGAGCCAGCGGCGCTACCAGCGGCGTCAGCGGTGGCGGTGGGTCGGAGCTACAGCGGCACTGGCGCAGCCGCGCCGTTGGGGTGGCGGCGGCGCAGCAGAAGCAGCCGCACCCGGCCCTGCCCGCCGGCCAGCAGCTAATACCCCACCAAGCCCAAGCCCCAGCCCAGATCGATGCGCACTTCGCAGACGGCTATCAAAGCTACCACGCCGCCAGTGACGCCACGCCGTCGTCGCATGCCTTCGATTGCGCCGCGGGCGGCTGGTCCCGGACGCAAGCCGTGAGCCAGCTTCCCCTGGACCTCAGCACGGCGGCGGACGGCAGCAGAAATGAGGCGGCCGAGGTGGACCAGGGGGAGGGCGAGGCCGAGCTCTGGGAGGAGTGCAGCGGCAGCGAGGAGCCCGACGCTGAGGCCGAAGCCGCGGCACGCGAGGCGGCCGAGCTGGCGGCGGCGCTGGCCGCCGTCGCGGCCGCGGAGGCGAGGGAGGCCGCCGAGGCCGAGGCCGCTGCTGATGCGCAAAGGCAGGTGCTCGTGATGGAGCTTCAGCGGCACCGCGCTGCCTGCGTCATCCAGGCGTCCTGGCGGGCTGAGCTGGCGGCGCGGGCTGCCGCCACAGCTGCCAAGGTGACGGAGCAGCAGCTGGCGGCGCAGGAGCAGGCGCTGGCGGCTCAGCGGGCGGCGGCCACTAAGCTGCAGGCGGCCTGGCGAGGGGCCAGGGTGAGGTCCGAGGTGGCGGCCTGGCGGCGGCAGCTGGCAGAGTTGGAGGCGGCGGCAGCGGCAGCGGCGGCTGAGGAGGCGCTACGGCTGGGAGCGGCGCAGGGCTGGGCCGCTACGGTGGTTCAGTCGGCCTGGCGGGGAGACCGAGCCCGCCGGCTGGCGGCAGAGCTGCTGGAGGAGCAGCGCCTGGCGTCAGAGCTGCAGGAGCAGAAGAGCTTGGCGGCAGAGCTGGCTGCGGAGGAGGCCGCGGAGGAGCAGCGGCGTCTGGAAGCGGCGCAGAGCTGGGCCGCTACGGTGGTTCAGTCGGCCTGGCGGGGAGACCGAGCCCGCCGGCTGGCGGCAGCGCTG
>BDDC01001472.1:2975-25684 GCA_001662425.1 Chlamydomonas sphaeroides
TCGACAGCCTAAGGGGGGCGGGATGGTTCATCACCTCTCCCACCCCACCATGCCCCGGGGGACAGGGCGCGTAGGGGGCTTCGGCCCTCCTGATCGCCCTACCTCCTTAAATCACGGCGAGTCAAGCTCGCCGTACATCTATGTCTGTTTCTATTTCCAGCCGGTGATGCTAGCAAGGGCCCCGGCTGGGCGGCAGCAGCAGACCAGTCGACTACGGCAACACGGTCGTTCAGGACTTCAGCTCTGTTCGGCGCGGGCCGTTCATCCGCTGGCTGGCTGCGGGGTTTCCAATTACAACCAGAAGGATGCCAGGAGAGGAACAGAGACCCCGCTGGCTGGCTGCGGGGTTGTGCCGTGAGTGGTTGTGCCGTGCTAGCCGTGCTGGGGCGGCTGGGCGGCAGCAGGGCAGCTCTGGCATCGACATGCGGAAGAATAGCGTAACTGGGTGGCTTGAAGGCGGCGGGGGCGCCCTGCTCGCCTTGCGGGGGGCTCTCGCGTAGAGTGCCAGCGTGCGTACTCTGGCCTCCTGCTCCTCGGGTGACGAGACTGCTGGATACACATTCAAGTGAAGCCCGGCGCGTGCTACGTGCGCAGAAATGGTTGCCCCTTGTCCTAGCGCCGTGAACTGATGGCAGCTCGAATGGTCGAGGGGTGGCCGCAAACGTGCCTACCTGGTCGGGACGGGAGGGCGGGGACGGGTCGGGAGTATAGCGGCGGGTTTGAACGCGACATGCTGACATAGCTTCATACACGCATGTCGCTGCCTCACATTTCATACATCAAGACTATGGATGGCGCCGTTCAGCGTTTGGCTGGTCGTAAAGAAGCTCTGCTGAAGCATTGAATTCTGGTCGATGCTGCGTGAGCCTTTACAACAGCCATGGGTAACGGCATGACCTGTCTCCTTGGTCAACAAATCAAAACGAAGCACCAACATAGCGGTAGAGGTCGTTCCGCGGGTTGTTGCACCGTTGAAGCCGTTCCTGGTTCTCCTATCATGCCGACAGTAGAACCACAAACGAACATTGCGACGCTGAGCATTGATTTAAATGCACTGTTGGGCGTGGCGGCCACAATGACTGACGCGAAACCGGCGAGCGCGCTGCCGCCGGCCCTCTCAAGCACGCAGTTCCTCTCAACAAGCATACTTCAGAACCGCGAATCACTACGGTCAACGGTGGGTGGGTTTGTCACCATTCGACGCGGGTGCAAAGACGCCTCGTGCGTACGTGCAAACAAACACGTGTGTGCTAACGGACGTTTCACTGCACCCGCTGCAGACCCCTGAGCAGTTCATTAACGACATACAGCTGTTCGAGCGAGTCGGCCAGGGCGCCTTCGGTGCGTTCTTGGGCTGAATGGCCGTCTGGGAGTTGTGTCGGCACGGTTGTGCATTTGTGGACCATGGTCATGTCTTGGTGCCCACAGGCTGCGTGTACCGGTGCCAGTATCAGGGTGCAGAGGCGGCGGCTAAGCTTGTGACCACCCGGGACAAGGTGGGGCAGAGAAGGGGATGGAGAGCCGCCGCGCGGGGTTCACTTTCAATCCAAAGTCAGCAGTGGCGAACGCGGGCGTGCCGCTTGAATGCTGCCACATCCACGTCGCCGCCCATCCATGCTGCCGCCGCCATCAACTCACGCATTGCCATGGACGGTGTCCCGTTGGCAACTCCAGGATGGGACCAACACCCGTGAGGCGCTGGTGTCGCCCCAACTTCGACACCCGAATGTTGTCCAGGTACGGCATGAATATGCGCATGTGCGCGGTGCTTTGTGTCGCCGCAGCGTCTGGGATCGCTGCACTGTGCATCAAGGGCAAGGCACACAACAGGGACGGGATCGGGCAGCCGCTTGTGTGCTTGCCCACGCACAGCGGCATTGCTACTGTGTCGCTGCTCTGGACGCGTCATGGGGTACCCCCTTGCCGATCTAGCCCACCACGCCACCATCCCGGTGACCCCTGCAGACGTATGCAACTCGGATGTGTGTGGCGACCGAGGACTTCATGGCCGATTTGGGCTGCCGCGGCTACAACGGATACGAGCCGCTGGTACCTACGAGCTGCTGCGAGGTATCGGCATGGGCAGCCAACGCGGAGGGGGAGTCCGACTTGCTGCCGTTCGGCCCCAGCGGTGCGGCTTGCGGGGCTGTCTAACTGCGGGGCGGCGGGCTGGGCTGGTAGGGGCTGCGGACACCGCTTGGCAGGACACGTACTATCACGTAAGGCCCAGGGCCAGCGCAGACTGCTGCGGCGTCGGTCGCTCCACGTTTGCCTTGGTTGGCGTGAGCTGCCAACGGCTGGATCGGTGCAGCCGTACGTGGGGGCGTTGGTGGCATGCTACCTGGCGATGCGGCTCCTGCTGTGTGGCCAGGCGGCAGGCAGACGTGGCTCGCACATGGGCTAGGTAGAGGGGATTGTGCGGCCGCACTGGCTCAGCCATTGACGCAGGCGCAGGCAGAGCGCAGGGAAGGGCTAGTGGGGCTCGCGCAAAGAGCTTGGATGGAGGTTTCCGTGCTCAGGGGCAGGGGCTGCTGTGCGGCGCTGGCAGCGCGCGGGTTGCGGTGGGCACTCGCGCTTGTGTGTGCTTGTATGTATGTGGGCGTGGGTGTAATTGTTAGCAGTGCAGGTAGGCCTCTTGAGTCGCCGGGGCATGCTAGGAGCCGACGAGCTTGCCGCCCGCCCTTCCATGACCTGCTGTGCCTGTTTGCCTCCCCCTTCTTCCCCAGAGGACGGCCTGGGACCACCCCGCCGTGCCAACCATGTGCGGCAGGGCTGGGCCGCGGCCCTGGACCGCGCAGGGGTGGTGCCGGGCCGCTGCCTGCTGATGCTGCTGCAGGGTGCGTGGGTGGGCGGGCGTGAGCAATCAACAATACCAACGTTGCGGGTGGGCGTTTGGCATATGAGCCTCCGCCCCTGCACATTGGTCATGTTCACATATCACCGTAACACGTAACGTGCATACGGCCTGGTACCTCCCCCCCCCAGAGCTCTGCGACCATGGCACGCTGCTCGACGCCATACGGCGGGGCGCCTTCTGGCCCGCACTTCCATCAACGGCGGCGCCGCGCTCCAGCGCCCAGCGCCTTGTGCGGCGACCCAGCCCGCGCGCTTCATATGACGTCGCCGTCACAGTGACATCAGCCTCAGCGTCTACTGCAGCTTGCGCGCCGCATGTGCCGGCACCGCCACCGCTGCAAGTGGGACCCCTTGCTCAGCTGCCAGCGGGCCTGGCCTCGGCCATGGATGCAGCCACGGCGGTCGCGGCCAGAGCAGGAGGGGAGGCCCAGCCTGCTCCGGGAGGCAGGGCCCAGCCCCCACCGCACAGCCTGACACCGGGGCCCTCGGCGCATGCAGTCCGCATGGCGCGGCGCAAGCTGCTGCGCACGGCCGCGGAGATATGCCGCGGGTGAGAGGTCTCAGGGGAGGACGTCGTGACGACGGAAGGTTCGGTGTCGGTTCGGGGTCGGGCCAGGTGCCAGGGACCTAACGAAACCCAGGGCGGAGGAAACGTGTGGGCCTACTTGGAGCCGATGGGCCCCTAGCCCCGGCACTAGCCGTCTGCTGCCATGGCCCGACCTGTCATACGTCGTCTCCCGCCGCAGGATGATCCATCTGCACAGCTCGGGCGTCATTCACGGAGGTACGTAGGGAGACAAAGGCATGCGCGTGGGCGTGGTGCCTTTCGCGGGTGTGTTTGGCAACCCGCCAGCCCCTCACCACGCGTGTTGCGGCGCACTCTATAGCTTTCCTGATTGTTGCTGTTTCCTGTTCCCTGGCCCTCCAGACCTCAAGCCCGGCAATGTACTGCTGGCGACGTCGCGTCAGGATGCACGCGGGTTCACGGCCAAGGTGGGCGGCCCGGCCCTGACGCCACTAAACGCACTCAGTGCGGCTACCTCCAGTCACCCCTTGGCACCTGCCCCCTTGGCCCCGCCAGACGATCCCCCTGCCGCCGCGTTATCCACTCGTTCCCTGTGCCCCGCCGTTGTTTATCAATCCCGCGCCTTGCTAGGTGCCCAGCCTGTCCTTGCTAGCCTGCGCGCGCTGGCGCGGCTTCATTCCGAACGCACGGCGCTGCCAGCCGTGATTGGCACTGCCATGCAACCACGACGCTGTACTGGTGACGGCTGGTCCCCGTTCGCCCTGCCTGCCTGCTTCTTTTCCCCTCGAAATGGCAGGTGGGCGACTTCGGCCTGGCGCACCTGCTGCCGGCCGAGGGCAGCAAGGTGGACTCAAGCAACTGCGGTGAGCAAAGGGGTCAAGGTGGGAGGCGCGGACCACGTATTACTGTGCATATGCATGCTGTTGTGGCGCTCGCGCGAGCGCAAGGAGGGGCAACCCCAATGGTTGGCGCCGCAGAGCCGTAGTGAGGGCACGCGCTGTATAGGATTCATACATACAGCATTGCCGTGAGCTTTGCTGTGCGCCTCTTCAATCCGTGGCTGTTGCCAATGCCGCCGCCACGGGCCAGGGCACTTGTTGCTGGCGTGCGTGCCGAGTTGCTTGCAGATAGTTGTCGTGAGCAACCAGGGAGCGATCGCGGGAGGACCGGAAGCACGGCTGACGTGCAAAACCCTAGAGGCATCTGACGCTGGGCAGCCTCCGTTGGCCCTGTTCGGACACACATGCCATGTCGAGTAGCTGCTGCAGCCTTGATCATCGCTGCCCGTAGCCGCGACATGGGCCTCACAGCAGCCACGCCCACCGCTGCCGCTGCTGCTGCCGCAGGCACGCTGGGCTACGCCAGCCCCGAGTCCATCGGCGGGGAACACAAGAGGAGCTCGGACGTGTTCAGTTACGGCATCATGCTGTACGAGATGATGACCAGCAGGCGCCCCTACAAGGACCTGACAGCGGGTGAGCGCCAGCCGGTGTCGATCGCCACGGCAGGGAATGCCCGGTGACTGGCGGCCGCGTATGTGCCGCACACACACTTCGTACAGCTGTCGCAACCAACTCTATCTAACACAGGTTACATTCTCCTCCATCCGGATCCTTCCGCCCGCAGCGCAAATCCTGGTTGGCGTGGGCGTGCAGGGCCTGCGGCCCGACTTCCCGGACGACGAGTGGCCGCAGCTGTGCGCGCTGGTGAGTCGGCCGCGGGATGGGGGCGGCTCGGTTTTGCCGGTTAGCGCTTTCTCGCGATTGATGGGGCATGCGCGTGCCGCCGCACAAGCACAGTCGCACCGCTGTCGGCCCGCTGTTCTCATGCATCGCATGCTGCGACTAAACTTGCACTGATGTAGGCACTGCGCGTACGTGTTGCTTGGCAGAGAATCACCTCCGCGGCCGAGTAGGCTCAAACCTTTCGCGCTGGACCCCAAACTGCCAAACTGCTTTCGTTGTGTCAATCTCGTGCCTCCACGATTGGGCTGGCTGGCTGGCTGGGGTCAAAGCAACCTATCACGCGCGTCACCCTTCTGGCCACCACAGGCGCGGCGCTGCGTTGCGGAGGAGCCCTCGGAGCGGCCCAGCTTCCGGGAGGTGGAGGCGGCCCTGGTGGACATGGAGGAGGCGCTGAGGGTGAGCAGCCCGCGGGCGTCTGCCGGGCGGCCCCATCTTATGCGGACGTTGATGTGTAGTGACCTCTGGGGTGGGGCCAGGCAAGCCGCGTGTGCCCCGGTGCACATGCCGTGGAGCGAGGAGGCGTTGCGGTCGGGCAGAGCGTGAGCACTGGTCGCTTGGACGGGCTTGTGACCGGTGCTGCAAGCTTCAGCCGCCGTGTCGCGGTGTCATCGCGACATGTTAGTATCCAGGCCGCCTCCATGGAAGCTCGCCACCTCTGTCACCCTTACCGCCTCCGACTGTCCGCCCGCCTCCGCCCCGGCTGCCTCAGGACGAGAGCCGGCGGCTCTCCCACGAGCGGAGGTCGCAGCAGCAGCAGCAGCAGCAGCAGCAGCAGCAGTAGATGTGAGTGCACCGCTCGGCACACGCCGCGGCAGGCCCCCAGCAGCAAAGACGGCCAGCGGCTACCAGCAGGCGACCGGCTCTCGCGACGCGCGCCCCAAGCTGACCCACCCGCCTGCTCCGGGCCTGCACGCAGGTCGCTGCCGCCCTCGCCGCCCACCAGCAGCCGCTGCGACGACCTGTGCAGCGGACCCCAGCTGAGCCCTGGCGCCCTGCACATCAGCCCCCACCCCAGCTCGTGCCCACTGCACCAGCAGTCCCTGCAGCAGCCCCGACCCAAGCACCCCAGGGCATTGCCGTGCAGCCAGGCGCAGCAGCCGGCACATGCCCAGGGCTGGGCAGCAGCACACCCGAGCGCGCCCGTGGGAGCCTGGTATGGCCATTGCGCCGCTGGCTCGCTCGCCTGCCTTGGGCCGGTAGCCGCAGCTGGTTCTGGCGGCGAAGAGGGTCAGCTCAGCGCTCTGCAGCAGGGTGCAGTGGCGTGGGGTGGCTGGGGGCAGCGAGGGCTCGAGCCGTCAGCGAAGGGAAGCGCCGCGGCTCCCCCGTGGCTAGCGGGCCCAGTCGAGGGCGGCACCACTGTGACAGTGGCTTTGCCAGCCTCTGCGCGCTCAGCCGCGGCGCCGCTCAGCCCCGAGCTCCCTCCGTACGCGGCGCCGGCTGCTCTCACTCCGGCAGCGTGCTGCAGCGGCGGCGCCGCGCGACCCCTGCCAGCTGCTGAAGACGGGACGTCCCCCTGGACCACGCCGGCAGTTTCAGGGGTGCTGTGGCCGCTGGAGCCTGCGGCCGCTGGGTCGCTGCCGCCAACCCTGGCGCCAACCGGCGCCCCGGGCCCCAGCTCGCGGCCGGCTAACGCTGCCGCCACCACCGACTTGCCCTTTGCTGGCGCGGGCGAAGTTGTGCCCTTCATGGCCGTGAGCATGGCGCTGGGGCCAGTTGCTGCGTCTTGCGCCCCGGCATCGGGCGAGCTCGCATGCTCGGCTGGCACCGTGGCGCACCTCACCTTTGCTGCGTTAGCGGAGCCCGGGCTGGCTGGGTCGCAGAAAAGAATGCGCGGTCGCGCCGGCAGTCCGGGCGGCCCGCGTGTGCTCGCTCCGCCGGCGGACTTCCAGGGCTTCTCGTGAGCTGAGTTTCAGACTTTGAAGGGCTGGCGCCGCATGTGGCACCGCCCACCACGGATGCGCGCTAGGTGTGTGTCATTGCTGGCTGTTGGATGGCCCGGTTGTGGCGCAAAGGTACGCTTTGCATGCGAGAGGTTCTAGTACGCTGTGGTGGAATGTACATGGAGACTCACACTGTTATGCAACATGAAAGGACTGCCAGGCAGTAGGGCTGCGAGCGGATTGTTGGGCTTCGGTACGGCGCAGTTAAGTGTCCCCAGCCCAAGGGCTAGCGAGGCCCCAGCAGGGTCAGCTGCACGCCGCGCTGAGGGCCGCAGTAGCCCCACACATCACTGCCTTTGTGTGTGCTTGCCGCCGGCGCTGTACCGCGCGTACAGTGACACCGCTTGCTGTGAACTGTATGTGCGCTCTGCTGGCTGCTGCCGGTGCCGATGCGGTGGGCCCTGCCTGCCATGGAAGCGGCCGGGCCCACCTAGCAGCGAATCCATGTGTGAATGTGTTGATTGCCGTATGTGGTGGAGGCTGTGCGGGCCCGGCACAATGCTTGGTTTCTGGCATCATGCGCACAACGCTGAACATGGAATTGCGCCGCGCGTAGTTTTGGCACTGTGGAGGTGGAGGCCGGGTAATGCTGAAATGCGCGAACGCCGACGAGTGCGGGGATGGAGTGTGCACAGGGAGCGCTGCTGCTGGGTGGGACGGACGGGCAGGGATCGACCATGAACTCCGGCCGAGGCTCGGCAGCGAGTGGACTGCGTCCTGACGCCGGGATGAGGGTCCTGTTTTCGTGCGGGGTACTGGTTGGCCCGGGGTGATGCATGCGTTGAAACTTGTTGATGCCAGGCAGGGACGAGTGTGTGTGCGTGTGACCGGGTTACATACAGTCATCGTACATGCACGCATTCATTTTGGAAGGCATATATGACGCTGCATGGCAAAGGGATTTGTGGCCCTAGTGGGGCGGGACTGCTGTCCTTTGGCACGAGCGAGGGCACCTAGTGGCGTTTCTAGGCGCTCGAGCAACGAAGGGTGGGCAGGGCAGCCTTAAGGCGCTGCGGTTCGATCTGCGGGCTTCTTTGCCGCCACGCAGGCAGCCGACGATTATGCCGTACCCGCATGTACATGTTGAGCAGTTGTTGATAGTTGCAACGCGTGCAGCGCGAGCCGCCGCGAGGCCACTGCTTTGATTTGGGGCCGTGTCGCCCGGAGCGCCAAAGTCATATCACCACCTGCGCGCCAAGCGGTGCATGTGCCTGTCAGGGGGCCGGTGAGCCTCGATGGGCGAGGGATCCAGGAGGCTTGGGTCCGGGAACAGCACATGCGGGCATGCATATTGCACGAGTGCCAGTGTCAAGTGGCGCACGGCGCCTAGGGCCGTCCAGCTGGGTGCTTTGGGATTGCCATACATGCGTGCGAGCATACCGGTATGTATGACAGCACTGAGCCGACACAGTGTGGTTCACATGCGCACCTTGATTTCGCCAGCCATAGAAATGAAACAAGGCCTTGGGTGCAGCGGCGGAACTTCGCGCTCGAGTTTGGGCAGTGCGAGCGGCGGCCGTGAGGCACCCGCGGGTAATTGCACTAAATGCGCCTTGTGGTTGTGTAGCTCGAGCTACACAACGCTCACGCTAGTCGCTCAAGGCCTCGGCGACGGCGCCATGCACCAAACTATATACGGAGGTGAGGTTTGCGGGAGCGAAGCAGCCAAACGCTGGGGTCTACCCGCGAGGGCATGCATCCGTACGGGGACACACTTGCACCGTACGGCGGGAGAGTGGGACCCCCTCTCCCCTACCTGCTCTATCTCCCCTGTTTGCCGTCTCCCCACGACGTCCGGGTTCTCCGCTCTGCTGGCACTACCTTTGCAAAGCTACGACCCAGGCGGGACCCCTGACGACCCCTGACGACCTCTGGTCGCTGCGCGGCAGGGGCTGCATCTGATAACACATCTTTCCCGCCTCAACCCCGCCAACCTCGTCGCTCGTTCGTCCCCTGACCCACAGCACCCTGTTCCCCCACCCGTTGCAGCGTTGCCCCCCAAATCCCGGTGTTTTATTGTTGTCGCCCGCGTCTTGAAAAAGCCGGGCGCTGGCGGGCGTAACTCAGGCGTCCCGCATTGTATTGCATTGACACATCGCGCGTCTGACATACAGTCCCACATCCCAGACGCAACCTCATCAGCAACAACGCCTCTAATAGGGCCCGCTGGTTCGCTGCTTGCAACTCTTTTCACACGAAGAGCATGTGCGGTGTGGGTGTGGGCTGCACGGCACAACGTGCTGCAGGCGTTGCGGTTCGCTATTGGTTGGCTCAATGTGCGACAGCCTGTGGGGGTGAGCAAGTTGTATTGCATTGCCGTTTCCAGCAAAACAGAGCGCGCCTGACATATGGAGTTCCTTCCCAGACGCTCACCTCATCAGCGACAACGCTTCTTGGAAGGTCCGCTGCTGGTTTGCTCTTTGCATCGTGATTTTTGCTTCTCGCACGCACGTGCGTACACCACCTGCGCCATGGGCGACACTGCTCAACGTTGTCGAAAGCGCTGATTTGCTGCGCTGAGTGGAATGCGCACATCACTATTCGTGCGTACAGGGTTTGCTTAATGGGCGACAGCCGCACTTCCACCAACTGTTTCCACAAACGCTTAGTTCGTACTTGTGCTACCTTGGTGCCCGAGTTGAACGGCTAGTGCCCCTGACGGGGCAAGCCAACCCGCATGGGACGAGATGGGACGAGATCCATTCTAGGGGGGTGAGAGGGACGAGACGAGGTGACCTCTTGGTGAGTGATATCACTGACATCATTGTGGTTCCCGAGGGGCGAAAATTGAGGCTGTGGCGGCACACGTCGTGCGGCCCGGTACTGGGCCGGCGCTGCGTGTCGCGCACGGCGCTCAGGGGGCATAAGCGTGCACCGGTGGGTTTCCAATTACAACCAGAAGCAGGGAAGACTCCCCTGACCAGAAGGATGCCAGAAGAGGAACAGAGACCACCTTGCAACAACCGCTCTGGCAACCCAGGTGCTCAGCAACCCGACCGGTTAGCGGGCGTCCTTGAATGGCGGTATAGAACGGTATCGGGAAGCGTCACACACTTGTAGGCTGCGCGGTTAGTGGGGACGCGGCGGGAACCTGGCAGTGCCTTGCGATGCGCACTTACCGTGCCGTCCCCATGGCATATGGAGGAAGGCCGTCGCGTAACGGAGGCTGAAGCAAGCGTGACGGCTATTCGCTGGCGTGGGACCCGCACATCCCAGCCCCGCGCACGGAAGGGAGCGAACCTGTGGAGCGACGGAGCCGGTGGGTGCGACGGGGGTCAGGACTCGATGAACGCTGCATGCACGGCGGGGCCACATGGCGCCGCATGCGCTGGCGCGAGTACGATGTCCGGGACCTCACACCCGGACTACTGCTAGTGTCCTGTACTGCATGCCCCTTGTCCCGCCACACAGCAGCCGCTGCCGCCGCCCTCGGGCTGCGCCGCATGGCTGGGTGCACGCTGGTGCGCTGCCTCCAGGCCCTGTCAGGACTGAAGGTAGGACTGTAGGCCCTGCAGGACAGGAAACGCCCCAGACCCTCCTCCCAGGCAGCCCACCTGGTGCAGCAGCGCGTTGGCGGTGCCTAGGTAGGTAGGCGCCCGTGTGGCGGGAGGCAGGCGCGCTGGCCGCAGGAAGCTGGAGCGCTGGGCTGTGCGGCACGCACCGCTGAGAGACTGGCAGCGATGGGGGTGCCCGTCCCGGGATGCCCGTCCCGCACAGCGCTGCCAGTTACAACGTGTTTGGCTCGCCCTGGACCAGGAGCTTCTGCCCCGGACCGGGAGGCCTCCTGCTCCGGACTACATCCCTGAGGCTCAACCCCGGGGAACCATCCAGCTGTGAAACCGCCTCCTGGCTTCGGTGCCGGATGTTATGCTGATGTTATGCTCTAGCTGGTAGATGCTCAAGCGCCCCGCCGGGTCTTTTTCTCAACGTTATTACCAGCAGGAGAACGTTATTACTGCGCTACACATACACCGAGGGACGTGCACCTGCCGCTCTTTCGACATCCTGCATTGGGCATTCTTCCGTGTGAAAAGGAGGTCGCCTGACCTCGCACGCATACCTCGCCAGACCCAAGCTCCTGCAGCCACCCAGCCAGCCCCCAAGCGTGCTCCCGCACACCTGCGTGCAGCAACAGCCGCATGCAGGGACCGACCCAGGACCGGTCAACGCAACCCTACCAACGATCCAAGCGGCTCCAGCCTTGGCACGAGTTCCCTAACCAGTGGGGAGCGCTTTTGGTCAACGTGACAGTGCCGCTAGGATTCTGACACACGGCCTCGCTAGCCGCACGACTGCCGACGACGTCAGCCATAGGCACACCGCCTAGACATCCGCAATCATGTAGCCTCCTGCTCCATCTTGGTGGCAACACCACATGGCATGCCCAGGAGACGACGGTCGGTTCCGTCAGGTCCTAGCAGGGACCGGAGCGTAGGCTCGGACAATGCGAATCAAACCAGTACAGAGTATGAAGGTGCAAGCAATGGCGCACGGGTCCGAGGACGGACCCTTCCACGGGGGACAAGGAACGTCGTAGGAACACGCACCGGCCACGACATCCTGCAAAACTGCAATGCATCCTGCTACACCCAACGCCAGCCTGTGCCGGCCCCAGCCCGCACCCCAACCGGCGGCCGCCCCGACGGTAGCCCCCACCCGCTACGTCTTTCCCGGTTCGTTGGGTATGGTGAGCTTCTGCAGCAACACAAATGTGAGCAGCCGGTCGTGCTCCGTAACCTGTGGGGCCCACTGCTGCAGCCGGGCGTTGCAGGTCACGACCTGGCGGGGCGGGCAGGGGCCGGATGGGAGGGTTGTGTTAGAGGCTGTATGCATAGGCAGGGGCGGGAGGGAGGCAGAACGGGCGTGGGCGCGTGTCCACGGCACCTCCCGCTCCCGACCCCTTGCCCGCGCAGCCCCTGACCTGCGCCAGCAAGCAGGCCATCCCCGAGGGCCGGCCCAAGAAGGACAGCCACGCTGCGCCCCGGGCTGCCGCCGCCGCGACGGCGGTGGAGTTGGCCGGGAGCTCCCGCGCCAGAGTCGGCAGCTGCTGCAGGCTGGCGGCCCTGTGGTAGTCGGTCCCCGCGTGCGCGATGGTGTCTGCAAAGGAGCGCTTGATGGTGGGCGCTAGCACCAGCAGCGAGCGGCACGCCATGAGCAGCGGCAGGCGGCCTGCGGTTGGGGAGAAGGCCGTCCATGGGTGCAGCGCTGGTCCAGATGACGCAGGCAGGCGAGGGTGCTGGTACTCGCTTCCCCACACTCCGGCTGCCCACTCTTTCTCCCCCGCCCCCAGCGCACCCGTGCACGCGGCGCCGCTCACGTCCAGGAGCAGCTGCCGTCGGCACCAATCGGGCAGCGGAATGAACTCTGGATGGAGGGGGTGCAGGGAGGAGTAGCGGCTGCTGGACAGGCATGTATGGCTGGGCGCATGGGCGCATGGGGCGGGGCCGGCAGGCTTCGCTGGCCGTGGATGGCGCGCAGCTTTCAGCTGAGATACAGCGACCCAGCTGCAAGGCAAACCCAGCCCCAGCCGCACCCAGCATCCCCGCACCCTCGCCGCGGCGGCGTCCTCAAGGGCTGGTCACGGGGCGGTCTCCTACCGTGCCGCATCTAGCCCGGCATCAGATAGACGTGCCGGTAGCGAGGACTCCGGCCCCGGCCGTTCTTGCCCCCTCCGTCCCCCCGCACCCTTGTCGTTGGCCTGCTCGTTGCTCTCATTGAAGAAGCCCAGGTCCATGGATGAGGCGGGCAGGCTGCCGTTGAGCCACAGCTCCCGCATGTGCTGCATGCAGCAGGGCAATGGCGGGCCAGGCAGGGACCGGCGTACGTGTGGAGCGGGAGGGATGGGGGCGGAGGGACGGGCGTTGGTCGGCCGGTGTGCAAGCGAGGGCCCCCTCCCCGACAGCCCCAGCAGCTGTGCTCAGCGGTACGCACCACGCGATCCAAAGACGACAAGGCTCCCCGCCAGAACATGCGCGGCGTCAGCTGCTCCAGCGGCACCTCGTGTGTGGCCGCAATGGCTAGCAGCATCTGATGACCCGTGTGCTTGTTGCGCTCCGGCCAGCCCACCACTGTGGGTACGGGGGAGGGGCCGGGCAAGGCGAGGGTCACGGCAAGGGCGGGTCGGGCCAGGGGTCCTCCCGCGACCGAGGCCCCGCCGCCGCGCTCCCTGGCCCTCCCCTCCCCAGGGCGAGGGCGCGGGCAAGCAGGCTAGTGCACGCAGGCCCTCCGTGCCCCCTGGCCCCTCGCTTCTGCCCAGCCCTGGCTCCCAGGCATACATGGGCTGCCTGGCGGCGCTGGGCCGCCACCCCACCCCTGGGTCTCTCCCCAGGTGTGCACCGGCAGCGTTGCTCCTTGGCGCGCACCGTGCGAGTGGGATAACCCGACTGGCGCACCCAAGGGGCACCGAGTGGCATGCGGGGGCACGAACCCAAGCCATGCGGCTCCGCAAGGCCATGAGGCCGGCGCCCCCGGCGCCTTGCGCAGACACTCGCTTTACAGCACACTGCTACTCGCGCAGCGTATGCCTGGTTGCTGTATAGCCCGGCTTGTTCCGATGCCACCATTACTGAGGGGACATGAAGCTTCGACTTGATGCAGGGCTAGCTAGGGACTGGCTCACACACCCTGGCTCACGTGCGTGGGCTGCGGGCATGAGGAAGCTGGGGCGCTTTGCCAGCTCATGCTCGAGCTGACAGGGGCCCACCGTGGGGAAGGGCCAGCCCAGGACCCTGTTGTGCGTGGGTGGGAGGGGTGGGCGCAGACGGGAGTTGAACGGCGTACGGAAGATTGATGGGGGGCATTTGTGTCCTGGGGACCAGTGGTGGGTGCGCTGGCTCCGGGTCTCCAGCCTGCGGGCGGTGTGGAAAGGAACAAAGGAGGTGACGCGGGCAGGGGCCGCCCCTGCATGCAGACTGCCCGCATACATGGCTGATGCCTGGGCGCACGGACGCGTGCTGGCGGCGCCCGCACGCCAGACCCACCGCCCGTCCGCCTGGCATGCCCAAGATCGCAGCCTGGCCCCGCGGCCGTAGTAGAGGACGGCACACTATCAGCAGCAGCACAGCCGAGACACACCCGGCCCGCCCTGGCACGCCTCCCATGCAACGACCCGTCCCGTGGCGGGCCGCACTGCCGCCGTGTGCGCCGTGTGCGGAAGCCCGGCCCGTGACCAGGAGGACCTCATACCCGGCACGGCACCCACATGTCGGACACGCTGAAGACCAGCTCCGTGTCGGGCAGCCGCGACGCCGCCATCCCCAGGTCGGACATGAGCTCCAGCAGCTGCAGCAGCCGCGCCTCGGAGCGCGTCCAGCCGCCGTGTGAGAAGCGGGCAATGTGTATCTCGCCTGCGGGCGGGGTTGGCACGCGCAGCATGTGTGCAGCCGGTGTGATGTGGCAGGTGCCAGCCAGCGGCACTGCTTACAGCATAGCAGCGAGCAGCAGGAAGGTGCATGTCCGGCGGCAGCCTAGCTCACGTACCGTCGATCAATTTGATGTGCACACACGCATTGCAGGTCCTGGAGAGGTCGTCAAACGTGGACTGGTGGCGGACGGGCAGGGCGGGGAGCGAAGGGGTGCGCAGCCTGGTTCGTGGCAGGGCTGGGATGGGACAGGCCTGTTGCCTGCCTCGGCCAAGCCCGGGTGTTGGCCGAGGCAGGTTCCTCCTGGTTCCACCTCGCTGGGCAGGTGCACAACCATTTGCCAGCACACGCATAGCTAGCCATGCTGTCCTGCCTTGTTGTAGCCGGGGGCCCAGGCTTCGGCGACTTGTAGTGGCTGTCGGGAGGCAGAGGCGCAGCGAGCAGCGAGCGGAGGGAGGCAGTGGGATCGTTCGCACACGGGACGGAAGGCCAGCGTACCTACCGAGCAAGCGGCACTCGTTACTTCGCCGTTGTATAGCAGCCTCACCTGGCCTAGGAACTTGGCGTATGGAGTGCATTGGGGTGGGATATGCCCGCACTCCCACTTGGCGAGGTGAGCGGGGCTGCTGCAGCCAACGCGCAACGTTGTCGTCGCAAACAGGGCGCATGCGACAACCAGTAACGCCCGCTGGAGTCCGCTTGCAGTTCGCATTACTGTATGCAGGCTCTATGAAACGTATGTACGCTCGCCTCGACGAGCATTCAGCGTGCGTTTCTCCGTTTGTACCATTTTTGGCCCAGTTGGTCGCCAGGCGTACGTCTAGAGTGCAGCTTTCCTACAGCTAATAATTAGCATAAGTTGCGAGTCAACAAGAATGTTGGAGCTGTGCAGACCTGCTGAGGAGGAGATGTGGTGTAGCGCAAATGCGAGAGCGAAACATCGCCGGCGGGGTCGTTGCGACCGCCATTTCCCTAATTTGGCCGAGCAGCGAGCGACCACAGCGCCGCTGTAAGTAAGTACACCGCCCCGCCAGCCTTGACAGCGCAGCTGTGACGTAACCCCTGGATGGCAGAGAGTCTCCCTGAAGGTCGCGCGCTGGTGTCACGCCAAGTACGGCGCACGCACGCACTCGCAGTTGATTGAGCCGGCGGACTACTGTGTTCACAAGCCCTTGCCAGCGCCCCGAGCAGATTTCCATGCACTGAAGGCTTGAATCTGTGGCCTTGAAGCAAGGTCGCGAGAACTAAAGAGGCAGGTTCGAGCTGTCGTCATGCAGGGATGGGCGACCCGTTTTCCCCCGACTTCGAGTCCTGACACGCAATCCTTGCTATGGGACCAGAGAACCCAGTGGTTGCCAGCGCCGCCGAGGTTGGGGCACTCGTCGCAGCTTTGGAGTTGGGAAAGCCGGCTCAGCATGCATAGCAGCCAATCTTTTCGCGATTATAGAGCTTTCCGGCCGGCCAGCAGTCGCAACTTGCTAGTGCGCTTTCCTACCACCGGCTCCGTCCAGTCTGTCAAGTACGTAAGACCTACAAATTTGCAATACACCTCATGGCGTGTGCAATACAGCTCTTGTGCGAGGAGAAGTTTGCTTGGTAAAAACGACGAGCTGGGCCAAATTGGGGCGCCCAGGACTGACGCACCAACAGAGCAAATGTACCGGCAGGGCGTCTTAGGCGTCTGGAATCGCAATTTGCTCGTCGCTCGACTCAGTGCACACGAGCCTTAATGAAGGCATGCTAGCAACCTGCGACTGGAGGCTTGGTTTGTTGGGTAGCGCCAAAATGCAGCGGTGGGCGGTGTCGCAACACGCTCGTCGCTAAACCAGGAGTGTAAACGACGCGAGCCCACCTGAAGGCATCGTGTGCACTTCAAGTGAGTGCTTGTGCAAGGGATGCGCGTTGTGCGGCGGCGCACTACACGTGCACCGGCGGCACGCGGGTGCCACTCGGTGCCACCCAGCCTGTGTCACGCGGGTATCACTCAGCGCCCGGCCTGTGTCAGGAAGGGAGGGGGAATCGCCCCCTTGGCACGGACACATTCCCATTTTAGCCCTTGGCACGCCTCATTTCGCCCGCCTATCTATGTCCTCGCTTATATGTACACCATAGGGCCGGGGCCCAGACGGGGCGCCGGTCGTCATCGGACCAAGCGAGGGCCCTGGTCGGCCGGGCTCACCTTCTGCATTGATGCTGGATGCAGGAACTTAGCCCGTGGCCCATTATCTGCGGTATGATACACCTCCGTCACCCCCTCGTGTCGCGGGAGGGGGTCAGGGGGAGATCCACCTCCCCCTGCGGTCGCCGCACGAGCGAGGTGTGGCGACGTTGTGTCGCGGGAGGGGGTCAGGGACGAACATAGGCACGCCTCGCGGTGCGGGCTGCCTCACCTGGGAGCGTGACGCTTGACACAGCCGGATCAGCTGCGGACTCTGATAGTGGCACTGGGAAAGCTGATTCTTGCTACTGTAAGAAACAGAGCAATGCAGACGGAGCGTCTTACACGTGGTATCTTCTGGTGCGTCCCAGAGTGGCAACTCTGGCGACGCGCAACGGCCTAGGCGCTGGCTCATGCCGTACGCTCCAGGAGAGGACCGCGGCTTGTACGCTTGCACAGCACGCACACAGAACGCCACGCTATCCGTGACGCGACGATACTATGCCACAGCTACGTTGTGGCACGACACGATGGGCTGAGCGCCCCAATGCTCCCACAGGAAGGCAAGCATTCCGGCCGCCCAGCACTTGCTACACCCTGCCAACACCCTGACTACATCAGCAACAAAGGCCTGATGACAGATAGTGCCATGTCTCTTGACTAGTGAGTTCCAGAAGCGAAGCAGCAGCCGCGCCCAGTGTGCCTGCAGCGGCAGGTGCGCCAGCTCGCGGTACAGACAGTAACGGGGCGGGCACCGGGCCCCTACCATGCCCTGCATGTAGAGCCGCTGTAGCTTTACCATAGGATTGTCCATCGCCTGGGCCCAAGTTACGCCAACGAAGTTTCCTGACTGACATATTAGGGCTCTGCAGCCGGGCAGAGCAGACAAGGCAAGCCGCGCTGCTCCCTCGTGCCCCCCCCCCCTGCCTCGGACCAATCGGGTGCACCGCTGAGAGCAGTCCTGGCCCTGACCCGCCGCACGGGCGGCAGCAGCCTCGCGAGACTGAATGCGGACGCACTGCAGGAGGACTATGACGCGGCGGCAGCGGCCGTGGCCGCAGCGCTGGACGCCGTCACGGCCACGCCGTCCACCGCAGGCGCGTCCGCGGCTGCTGGTGCAGCCGCACTACCGGCACGGGCGCACACCGAGCGAGGGAGACGCGGAGGCGCTGGCCGTGCTGGGTGACGTGCAGGCTGCAAGGCTGTGTGGCGTGCCTGTGTCTTTGGTGCTGGAGATGGCGGGGCAGCAGGCGCCGCGGCTTGGGGACAGGCCGGTGCACAGGTAGCGGAGGGAAGGGACGCGGTGGCTAGGCAGCATGAGGCGGGGCTGCAGAGGTGCGTGGGGCAAGGCGGTGGGGCGGTCAGGAGACCAGGACGGGGGTCAGGAGATTGGGAGGTGCGTGGGGCCAAGCGGTCAGGAGGTAGGGAGGTCAGGAGGTAGGTCAAGTGGTCAGGAGGTAGGTTACGAGGTTTGGTGGTCAGGAGATGAGGTCAAGAAATGCATTTCGTGAAGAAGAGCCAGGTGACGTCGTGATACCCAGGCTCCCAGGGCTGCGAGCTTCTTTGCCATGGACCGATCATGCCACCGGTTGTCCACGCCCGCATGGCCGTATATGTACATAGTGCTGATTGATACATGGCATCGGTAGAGCCGCCTGAGAGGCCCCTGACAGATGGGTGCGGCTTGGCGACCAGCCCCGAATGACATCCGCAGCGCCCACCAGCCAGCTGCAGCGGATCAGCGGATGGGGTTTGCCGCCAGTCCGGCGTCAAATAGAGGCACGGCAGCGTGTTGGCAATGTGAGCTATACACATTCGGGGCGTGTTTACTTGATTTACAAACGGACACACTCCGGCGGTGCCTGCCATAGGCGCGCTTGCGAGCGAGAGACCCCTGCTCACCAGCCGCTTCATTGCTTGGGTCGCAGCAACAGCCTCGGCGGCCGCCCCAGGCCGGCATTCACTTCTTTGTATTCTTAATAAGCATTCGTCATTCATCGCGCCTCAACGAAACGCGCCACCCGCACATATGCGCATCAACGAAGTAACGCCGGTCAACACGCAGCCACCACCACAGCTAGTTATTAAAAAAATCCCCGCTCGCTCGCTTCATCGCGTCGGCAGCCGCAGCCCCGGCCCCCGCGGCCAGGCTGAGGCTCCTGGCCCCTGGCCATCAGCGCGTGGTGTAAAAGGCTGCCTGGCACCAGCCATCGCCGCCCGGGCGCAGCCCACGGCTCACCAGCCACAGCCACCACCGCCAACACACGCACGCGTCAGCCCCGCGGCCAGCATGGGGCGGGCAGCGCCACTGTGAAGCAACTGGCCACCACGACCGGGCGCTCACTACATACAAGCCGCGGCCACCGCCCCGGCCCCACCGCGCCATGCGCGCCCCACGCCAAATGCAGGCTCACAGTGAAGCGTATCGCCAGGGATCGAAACTGTATGTTACGGACACTGCCCTGCGTCGCGGCGTGAAGCCGGTGGGCCTCGCTCAGCGGGGCCGGCGGTACCGGACGACGGCCAGCCGACGCAGCGCCAGCACCGGGCTCCTGCCTTGCAGCAGCATCTCGGCGAACCGTGTGATGCGGGGGTGGGGCCGCAACCCTCCAGACGGCCTCGGCCCTCGGCCAGGCAGCCGACCCTAGAGCTCCGACCCCTGGCGCCATGCGCGCGGGTGCATCCACTGCTACCGCCCACCCCAGCTGCGCATACACCGCCACCGCCCACCACAGCACCTCGCGGCCCTCGAGCCAAGCAGTGCGGCAGGGCGTCGCTCACCGGGCCCCGCCCAGCAAGCCCCTAGCGCGCGGGCGCCTGCTCGGAAGCTGCTGCACGCGGCCAGCAAGCGGGACCAAGCGCAGCAGCACGCACGCCTGCTAGCAACCGAGCCGGCCATGGGCTCGCTCGTCACGCACAGCGGGCTTCTCGTGCGCCTGCGGCAGCGCGTATTAGTACGCAAGCGACCTTCCCGGAAACGTTCATGCACTCATACCACGCGCTGGTGCTGCGCCACAGAAGCGCCCCGCAAGAGGACCTTGTTGCTTACCTTGCAAGATAGGGCACGCGACACCGCACATGACACGCAGGTCTGCATGGAACAGCCAGGCCGGCCAAAAGCCACGCGGCTCCCATCATGCAGCCACAGCAGCGGGGCCCACAAGCAACAGCGCCCCAGCTAGCACATCCGTTTGTTGTGATGGCAAAGGCACATTCGGTTAGGTTACCCACACATGACCATTTTGATTATAGGAGAAGCACATGCTTGAAATCCAATCCAGGAGTAGCATGCGTCTGGGGAGAGGTTCAATCGGTCATAGTCGTCCAAGCCATACATAGCCAACCGAGTCATTCGGCATGCGGTAACCCGGCGATCAGGCCCGACAGCAGCAGGCGCGCACGGCCCACCGCTGATAGCAACACCGGCGGCGCACATACATACGCGGCCGCCAGCAGCCCAAACAGACAGACAGGCAGACGGACACATCCCGCTGTTCGTGCTCCCTCGGCGGCACGGCACGGGACGAGCCTGAGACCCGCCGAGCGCTCGCCAAGCATGTAGTGCAAAGTGCAGGCAGAAGGGCAACGCATTCGCCCCATGTGTGCCCAAGCCACGGGCTGCGGCAATGGCCGCCCTCATGCGTGATAAGTGAGCACAAGCATTCATTTGGTAACATGCGTGCGTGGCCGACGTCACCGGAGCAAAGCCCGCCCCGGTCGTGGTGCATACCACGCACGCAACGAAGCCGCAGCGAAAGACATGATGATGCAATCATAACCACAAGGCAACATGCAATCGCGCGCGTGCACGTCACGCAAGGCCGTGCATGTCCGCTATGTACATATGCAGTTACCAGCTTCCATCACGCCAGCAGGCTCCGTGCGTGCCGGCCCTCCTGACGCACAGTACTGACGGCGCGGCTCCGCAGCATCCACCGTGTAGCTGAGCCGAGCACACGTGTGCTGGCGCTGCCGTGTCAGGCTACCGCGCGTGCGACGGCAGCCCGCTTCGCCACCCCGGTGCGGGCCTGTGTGGCTGTTGCACGCACAGACCGCTGCATGGCGGTTCGAGTGGCTGGATACACACGTGCAGTGCCGCGACTGGGCACCTGGCGGAAGGCCCGCGAAGGTCGCAGCAAAACATACGTGGATGCAACCAAAACCACATTGCAGCAGGCACACACCACCACGCGCCCTCACGTCACGCGAGGCACGAGCACGCCAGCCAGCTCATCACATATATACGCAAGCAAGGAGCCCGTCACGCCAGCCGGCTGCTTGCGTCTTGGTCCTCCTGGCGCACGGCCCTGACGGAGCGCGGCTACATGGCCTCCGCCAGGTAGGGGACCATAGCGCACGTGTGCCGGCGCTGCCGTGTCAGGCTGCCAGCCATGGCCACAGAAATGCACGCCGGCAGCCCGGAGAAGCCCATAGGCAGCAGAGCGCGTGCGCATGACGGCAGCGTGCTTGAATGCCCCGGAGCGGGCTTGCATGCATGGCTGTTGCACGCACAGGTGGCACCTGGCAGCGGCCCCACAAGAGTAAACACCCGCGGGGCTGTGCACACATTTGCAATATCATCAACGCACACAATACAGGGCGCGCACAGACAGACACGCACTCACACCCACACGTGTTAAACGCAAGGCGAACAAAATGGCATCTTCGGGCTCGCGCCCCCAACGGCGTACGTTGTGGCCTCATCGCCGTCAGTTCTTGTCCTTTAATGTGTTGGGGATTCACATGCGCACGTCCTGGGGCCGCTCCTCGGCTGCCTCCACGATGGGGGCGAGCTCGTTCAGCCGCCGGCCGCGGCGGACGGCCACGCATGACAGAGTGAAGCCCTTGGATGATGCCAGAGCCTCCAGCCGGCCCTCATAGCCAGGCTGCAGGTCGCGGAGCTGCGCCCACGGAATCTGCGAGGGGCGAGGCGAGGGCCGGCCGGCGGGGCGGTTGGGGCCATGCGTGCACGTTGTTGCTGCGGACCGTGAGAACGCATCAAACATGAAGGCAGGTGAAGGTCAGAGCTCGGAACGCCGCCGGCGCAGGGCTCGGCGGAGCGACCGGCCATCTTCGGGCAGCGAGGGCATCCCGGTGCTGCGCCGGCGAGCAAGCGAGCAGCTAGGAGCAACGAAGCCCAAGGACGCCGCCGCCCTGACCAGCCAGGGCGTGAGCGGGAAAGCGAGCACTCCTACCTTCACATGAAATATGCGCTGCCGGGCGCGGGACTTGTAGCAGCGCAGTCCAAGGGGCAAGCCGTGTCCGGGGATAGCCGGCAATGCTTGTGCCGTACTATCCCCCGGACTGCCCGATTCGTCGTCACCTTGCTGAGCAGGGCCCGGCCGGACGCCGCCGGCGCTTTCCGCGGCATGCGTGCGGCTTTCCGGTGTAGTAGCGTCCGCAGCGGGCAGTAAGTTGCTATTGGCCGCGTGTCCCTGGCTGGCCGGGTTGCCGGGTGAGCGCTGCACATGTCGCCGGTGCACGCTGCGAGGGCCTCGGCGCCACATGTGAGTGCCGCACATCACTGCGCCGCCGACGAGAGCCAGGAACGCCACGGTATAGAAAACGCAGGCGAGGGGACCGCAGACATGCTGCGGGGGTTGGGAAGCAGGATTGGGTACGCGCAGTATCCAGCGAAGGTTGTCGACGCGCATGTTGCAGCGAGCAGCGTGCACGCTCTTACCGAGAACCAGAGCAGGGCGTCGTGCAGCTTCTGCGCGGCAAAAAGTGCCATGCGCCGAACTGCAACCTGCTGCTTGTAGCGGCCTTGCCGCTCACACCCAGTGCATCGGAGACGCAGATAATGCAATTTGGGAAGCTTTTATATGCGTATGGCTGGAGTTCCAAGCGTGCTAACGCCCCATGGCCGGTCCTTCGGTAACAGCAGGCCAATTGCAAAGCAGCTGCTCTTATGGGGCGCCAGGTGCCGCCGCGTTGGTGTGTTGCGAGGCAGGCCAAAGCAGACTCCTTCGCACTCTTGACCCCTTGTCTCGTTGTCAAGCCGGCTATGAGAAGTAAGCATTATCGCTATGACAAAGAACAGTCTAGCGCAGTCTAGGAAGCGGTAGTTACATGGAGTGGGCGTGACAGAAGGCGAACCAACGGCCTCCCAAAGCCGGCAAC
>BDDC01001473.1:0-15507 GCA_001662425.1 Chlamydomonas sphaeroides
CAAGCCGCCCAGCCCCAGGCCGCCCAGCCCCAAGCCGCCCAGCCCCAAGCCGCCCAGCCCCAAGCCGCCCAGCCCCAAGCCACCCAGCCCGAGGCCTCCCTCCCCTCCCACATGCCGTCGGAAGACGGCGTGGGCTCAGCCAAGTAAGTTCCGTCTCTTCGCTGCATCCAAGCCTCTGTCCCTCCGGCTCTGCAACCCTGGCCCAGCTTCCCACCCTGCTGCCCCAGCATATACCCGAGCGCCCGCTCCTTCCCGTGTCTCGGCCGCCCCGATCTATCGCCCCTCTGACCCATAGCGCGACCCTGGGTCCCACTCACCCATGCAACCCATTCCCCGACCTCATCCCCCGTAGTTCGCGGAGCTTGATGGTTGACGCCTGTGTCCTCCCCTTCCACGGATCCCGCCCCAGCCTCGCTGTACCCTGCTGGCGGCCCCTCCTACAGCGGCGCCGAGCTGCAGGCGGTCAGTGGCGGCGGCCAGTACTTCACCTGGTCGCCCCTGCCCGCCCACATAACCAGCAAGAGGTGAGTCTGTGCCGTAACGCCGGCGTCGTACATGTGTCGTACCGTACATGTGACACATGCGCGTGTGGTGGTGCGAGCTGGCGCCTCGTGCGTGGCCCCATGTACGGTACGAAGTACACACGTTCGTTACATTGTGCAAAGTGAGGTGCACACGAGTGTCGGCCCTCCCCACTGACCCCATGCCCTGGCCCCTGAACTCCCACAGGTGGGGCGGCTCCTTCGCAGTGCCCACGCCCCTCGCCCACCAGACGCTGGCCACCGCCTCCGGTGCCGCGCTCATGTGCGCCGGCTGCGCAGCCAACGACCAGCGCCGCGGGGCCAAGGCCGCCGGCGTCATCCTGTCCGTGTGAGTAGTCGCCCGCATCGGGTGATGTGAAGTGGCTCCATAGCGCCCGGCAACGGCTGGGGCTCCGGCTGAGCGGAAAGGCAGCGCAGGCAAGGAGCGGTCCGCTCGCGACCTCGAGGGGATGCAGCGCTGTGCCCGCCGCCGTCCGGCCGTTGGGCATGGGCCGCGGACAGCAGGACGCAGCAGCAAGCCCCGGACCCGCCAGACCACCGATCCAAATAGACCTTCCCTCAAGCAAGCCCTGGCCGCGTGGCCCATGCCGATTCGGTGCGAGCGCTCCACCCAACGATGTCCCCCTTCGCCCGTGCGTGTCCCCATCCGCCCCGCCCGCCCCGACGGCCCCGCCTCCCACGCCACGCCAACACCCCGCTCGAGCGTGCGTCCACGGCGGCTTGTCATGCGACCTTGATGCCGACAACGAGTTCCCACATCGCTGCCCCGTACTTGACATGTCTGCCGTACACGTGTCCTTGCGCCACCCACCCACCCACGCAGCACCAACACCGGCGCCACGGTCCTCGCCAGCTGCTCGCTGGACCTGCCCTCGGGCGCCACTGTGGCCAGCGCTCACATGTTCGCCTCGCATGACATCATCCACACAGCCGCGCCAGGTGCGTAGCTGCGCACTTATCTACCGCACAGAGACACACGTGCGTGTCGTACGCACATTGTACGGCAAGTACGGTCCGCCGTATGCGCGACATTGCGGCGGTGGGCGGCAAAGCGCCTGGTGTTATGCCGCGCTGGCTGGCTATCGGGCAGCGGCGGGTTGCACGTCCGCACATGGGTTTAATTGTTCAAGCACGGAGCACGGAGCACGTGGAAGCCAAGCTCGACCACCGACCATCACAGGGTTCGGCCGTCCAGGGCCCCGACGGGGGCCACCCCGGCCTGGCCCACATGCACGCGCGCCCCCACACCCCCGGCTCCGTGTCAACCCGGCCGCCCTCTCCTCCCGACGCCACGCGACGCCTGCCCTCCCCGTTCGTTCCTCCCGCCACAGGCCAGTGGCGGCCCGCAGCCAGCCTGAGCGCTGCGCTGCCGGCCTCCGGCCCCGGCACCCTCACGCTCTCTCGCAATGTCACCGGCGGCCCGGGGGCCGGCACCGTCCACATCGCCTGCCACATAGAGGTGTCGCTGTGCTAGCAGCCTGCTGTGCGTGGATGCCGAAGGCGGGCCGCGAGCGAGTCCCGCCGCGCCTGTGCGGCCGAGGGGCGCACACACGCCGATGTAGTTGAGGGCAGCTACTAAGCTACATGCCAATAATGGTGATGTGGAGGCGCACTTAAGCTTATTTTGGCTGGCTACTCGTCTAATTGTCGGTCTTTGTCTGGTGAACTCTAAAATTGCACCGCCGCCTGCATCATCGGCTCCAATACCATTCAAAAACTGCGTATGCCAGGACCGTTATCGCGCAACACTGCGTGATCCGTGCGTGTACTGTACGGCATCACAAGCCGTACCTCTGGTCCGGTCGTCTCATTTTTACTTTCACACCTGGGGCTTAGCCTAACGAAGCTAAGCATAAGGCCGCCGGGTCTGTTTTCTGTAATGGGCTGCGGACCAGGAGGCCTACTGGCGGCGTGTGCTACTATGCCCGTGATCCTCCGAGACTGCCCGTGTCCCTCCTTCGTTCTTGGCCTGCGTGCGGCTGTGTGACCGCCAGAAAATACACACTAACGCAGGGGGCCTGCACCAACGTGTGTGGTGAGGGCATGACTAGGGTGCAGGGGGCACAGCAGGGCGCGCAGGGGTGCACTGGTGGTGCCGGGAGCGCAGGCTGCTTAGCGGGGTACGAATGTGAGTTGCAGGGCGCGGGGCACGCACGCAGGCACGGCTGGGGCCCGCGCAGGAGACCTCCTTGGCCCGCGGGTTCGATGTGGGGCGTACAGGGTGTGGGCCCACCCCGGGGTGCACGAGTTGCAGGGCGCAGCCAGAGGTCCGTGTAAGTGGTTGGGCACGCCATGCGCCGCTCCTGCCGTGGCTGCTGCCGCCGCTCCACCCGGCATGCTGCGCGATGCTGTTGCCGGCGGCTGTGTTACACTTGAGCAACCACAGCGATACCTCCGCTTGCGCACACCCGCCCCGTGGACCGGCGGCCTCCATCCATGCATGCATCCGCTAGCTCGACCGCCGCTCACGGCTCCTCGCTCGCTTGCTTGGGCGCGCAGCCCATTCCACGTGTGTCGCTCCGAGCGATCCATCCATCTCCGCCACTTTGTCGGGGCATGCACATGCGCTTTGGGCGGCTCGCCAGCAGGTAGGGGCCAGCCGAGCATGTGCGTGGTCAGCAGGGGTTGCTTGGGTGCCGGCGGCACCTCGCTGATGGGTGCGCCAGGCCGCACCCGCACCGGCGCCAGAATAGAGAGGTGCCCGTCATCATAGCTATTGGACACGAAACACAACGCCGCAGCCACGACAGGGGGACGAGCTGCTGAGCCACCTGGCGCACACCCGTGCGGCTTCCCCTTTGCTGACCCGCCTTGACGCCCGCCCTGCCCGCTGACCCCTGCCCTTCATCGCTCCATGTCTATCCCCGCGCCCGCAGTCGAAACGCAGTCAGGCCGTGTCAACACCGCCGAGCGGGTGGTGCTGCGGGGCCTGGCGTCGGCGACGCCGTAGCGGTGGGTGAGGGCTTCAAGCTGGGGGTAGGCCGGGCTGGACCTGCCACGAAGGCCGGGAGGGGGCCGTGGGCGGGGTGCTGGGCGTTCACGGCCAACTCCCCAACGCAATGCCCTTGCTGTCCCGCCTACTGCCCCCGCACCGCAGGTCTCATATCCTACAATGATTGTATGAATATGTCGACGTTAAGCCCGGTCGACCCACATACTCTATTGGCTGATGTGCGACGGCTGCGCAGCACAGATCCGCTGCGCCGCCGTTGACACGATGTGGTCCCTGGAGCCGCCGCAGCCGCAGCGCCGGGCGGTGGCTGTGAGGGGCCACATCGAGGGGCAGATCGTCAACCCTGCCTTTGCCAAGAGCCGGTCATATATAGCTAGGCGCTCGTGTGAAGTGGTGTCTGCGGCCTGCGCTATGTTACGAGCCCGAAGGCCCGCGTGCGCTGTACGCAAGTAGTTCATTTGATGCCACTGCCTGGCCTGCATGTGCACGGTCGCGTTGATGCCCCTGACCGTGTCCTCATATTTTTGTCGTTGTACGGTGCGTGAATGTCCCGCATGTATGATGGCGTCGAATGGGCAACCTGGGAGGTTTGCAGTGCAGGCAGCTGCCAGCTTGCCACCGACCCTGCTGGTTCGTGTTCGAGAGCAGCGCACATGCGTTCCAGCTCCAAGCGAGTGTTATCTACCAAGAGTACTACTTGCTCGTGGGAGGCTGCGGCACGCCGCAGTTTCACCGGCCAGCCAGCCACCCTACGAGGTGGCCCCGAGCCCCCGGCCGGAGCCTCGCCGCGCGGCTGGCGCGTGCTGGCGACACCGACATGTCGAGCGGAGTGGAGCTCGGCTGCCACGCCGAACGCTAGAGGGTCGTGCGCAGCGCTACTTCCGGGGCTTGATAGTCGGTGTAATCAGGATACCGGCGCAGGGCCCGGCACGAGCGGGGCCACACCGCGCGGGCTGTATGTCGGATATGTAGCAGTTATCCGTCGCTTCGGAGGGGATATGGGATGTATCCGGGAGCCGAGGACGGTTGGAGCGCGCCGACCCGAGACCGCAGCCGAAATCCCAGCCCGAAGGCCAGAGCCGAGAGCCGGAGCCGAGGCGGAGAATAAGACCAGGGGAGACCTGGATCAGGGGGGACCTGGATATGACTTGCTATGTGCTGGATGCCCAACGTCAAAACCCCACCCGGAAAACCTTAACCCGCCCCCTCCCTGTGCCCTTTGTTGTCTGAGGCGTCTTATCTATGCCAGGCTTCAACAGGCCCAGGTCTCCGTGCGCCGCTCTGCCGTACAGTGCCGTACGTGGACCTCTATGCCAGCAACGAAAGCAGCTAAGCTAAGCCGCCATCTCAACGTTCGCCCACATATCCCAGCCACCAATACAACGCAACAGGGATAACGACAACGACAGCTGCCCCGAAGCCTGTTACCTGCAGCCAACACAAACGCAGCGTTACTGAACCATTCCTTGTTTCGCAGCAACAATCTTCATCCTGCACTCTACAGCGACACGCTCGCAGAGCGACCTTCCGTCCGCGTTCGGGACACCGCCACTGCGTCCGCTGAGAACTGACCATGCCTGCTGCAGCTGCAAACCTCGCATTATAACAATAGCTGCTTAGGAGGCTCGATGATTCAGGTAAACATTTCGCATGCCAGCGGGCGCAGCGTTTGCTCGCATTTCAGCACGGCCCGCAGTTCATCCATGAGCTAACATAGCTACCAGCAGAGCTGCAGAGCCCGGCGTTGACGCACCTAGCACGGCCCTGTCGATCTTGCCCCATAACCCGCACATTCCGACACGCCTGCACGCCTTCCGCAACCGCCACGGCCGGTGCCTCTTGCACTTCTATACATATCATCAGCCCTCGAGCTAACGAAACTGGACGATTGTCGCGCACGCACATTTTATTTCCAGCTGGTCGTTCTAATGAAACCATACGCCCCCGGCCCCCCGCTTCCGGTACATGGTGTGCAGGCCTACAAGCAGCCAGCGGCGCGTCGCAGCGTCAACGGCGGCGGCGACGCCCGCGGCACAGCGGCCAAGACCGACCGGCCAGATTGGGACCACCGTGTGCACCAGCGCGACACGCTAGAGCCCAGAGGCGGGACGCTTCTCCGCCTGCCGGTCAACGGGTCAGGCAGCGCCGGCAACTCCCCCAGCCGCGCGGGATCTACCATGGCACGTGACGCCGCGCCTGCGCCCTGGGTTGGCACCACCCACCGCCGCAGCGCAGATGGCGACTTTGCGTTTCCCTCGGGGGGTGCAGGCGCGCAGGGGCGTACGCCCGTGCTGCCCGGGCTCAGCCCAAACCTGCAGGCCGGCAACCGACCCAGCCCCTACCACGGCGGGGCAGCCTCGCCGTTGCGTGACAAGGTAGCAAATAGCAACCCCGGCCGCAGGACTGACCTGGCCGAAACGTATGTGGGTCGGGCGTACACCACCGGGCAGACGTCGGCTCGCGGCTCATCTGGTTCGCAGCCAGACAGCCGCGGCGACGCCGGAGTGGCTGGCGGCGGCAGTGGCGCTGGGGATGGCGGCGATGGCGAGGGCGGCGATGCAAAGGACCTGGGCGGAGTGGACGGGTGAGCGTGGCTTTTGGGGGTGCGCGTGCTGGCCTGGCCTGGGGCCTGCTGTCGGGGGCTGTTGCAGGGCTGGGGCTTGGGTCAGGTACGAGGGTTCCGGGTTTGGAAATGACTGGGACTTGCAACAACGCCTCGTGGAGTGATGGAGGCAGGTGGCTGCCTGGCGTGCCGCATGCCGCTGGCCATGGACCTTCGCTCCCGGCCCGACGAACCCTGACCGCCGTGTCCTGCCTTGCCGTTCCCTTGGCGCCCCCAGGCAAGGCACGCATCTGCCGTCGCTGCTGGACCGGACGTACGCGCGGAAGGGCAAGGGCAAGCGAGGCTCCGCCCACTGAGGCTGGGCGGCGGGCGCCGAAGCCCATCGTGGCTGGGCCTCGGTCTAAGCGAGCAGGGATGTAGGCACATGGCGCAAGCGCCGATGTTGGGCGGCGGGGCTGGTCGGAGGCCGCCCGGCACAGCCCCGGCTGCTGTATGCATGCAGTGATGCAAGGGCGCCTGCCAATGCATGATACGCAATGGCGAATGCCGTGTGGGTGCCGAGTTGTGCTTCGAGCAAATAAACGACCGGCGGAAGGGACGCGCCGGAGCTGAAGTTGCTGGCGGCAGACTCCGTGATCGCTAGCCGCTGGCCGGGTGACTGAGGCGCCGCGGTGCGTGTACTTGACAAAGGCTGCTGCGCAGCGGGACAGCGGCCAGGCTCGGCGCGCAATCAACATGTGGGCTGTTCGCAAAGGTCGGCGACAGGAGGCTCGAGGCCCAGAGCACAGCAGCGTGCTGCATTAGCCGATTGCTGGTTTGTGGGCAGGGGAGGCTGTCAAGCGGGATGAGAGGCTTCAGGCGAGTCTGAGTTCACGCAGTCTAGGGCCACGGGGCCGCAGCCGTCGTGACGCAGGCGTGCGGGGAGCCTGTCGTTCCATGTGGCAGGGTGCAGGGCGTCTGGCCGGTGGCCACGTCGTTGGGGTGCATTGGGACGGCAAGGCCTGCGCTATGAGATGTGGGCGCTGGCCCGATACCGGACATTAATGTCCGACAGCTTTGCACTAGAAGTATAAGCTAGAAGCGTCAGCCTTGCATTTGCAGAGTCGGGTGCAGCTCGCTCGCAGAGTACCCATACAGCGTTTGTTCGTCCACTATGCGGCGTTTCTCGACGCCACATACGGTAGAGCTCGTTCGTCTGGTGGCACACCACCATGATATCATCGCGCAAGCCTACGGCCCACAACCGCTGCTGCAGCCGTCGGCCGGCACACCCAACCGGCCTCCTGCCAGCCGTGCAGCCGCTGCACCCAAGGCGCCACCCAGCACACCGCGCATGCACGTCGGCAGCGAAGCATGCCCTCCACCTCCCCCCCTCCAGCCCCCGCCCCCTAACGCCCGTGTCCAGCCGCCTCCCGCGCCATCACACCAGTTACTTCCTGCTCCGAACTGCACCCCCTACTGCGCCTTCTTGTCCGCCGCCTTGCCGATCGTCTTAGCGTACCGCATGTCCAACTCCATCGCCCGCACCACGTCCTTGCTCCGCCAACCGCCGCCGTACAGGCTGCCGTTGGCCTTCTTGGTCGGCAGCCGCACCACCTCCTCGCCCTTCTCGTAAAGCAGTACGGCAGGCAGCTGCGAGCTGCTGGGCGCCACGTCAATGCCTAGCTTGGCAACGGCCTTGGCGTACTCGCTGGCGTCCAGCATGCCGAAGCGCAGCCGCGGCGTGGCGTAGCGGGAGGCCAGGTCACACATGGCCTGGCGGGCGAGCAGGCGGGCGGGCGGGCGAGGGACCAGGTGAGATGGCAGCGGGCGGCGGTTACTGTTGGCGACAAGCCTGCCGCGGCCACCAAGCCACGCAGGCTCGCTGCCCCCGGCTGCGGTCCCATCGCCGCCGCGCACGGGCACGAGCCCGGGTTGGCGCTGGCTCGCTGCCCAAGCCATGCAGCTGGCGCGCGGTACGCAGCAACACGCCCCGTCTTGCGCTGGAGCGTCTTGAATCGAGCCACGGGCCCAGCCCAGGCCACCGCCGGCACACCCGCCGGCCCCAGACTGAGCCATGCACCGCCCGCCCGCCTCCACGGGCCCCTGCTGCCGCACCGGCGCCATGTGCCTGCAGCCGGTGTGCCAGTGCGCATAGACGAAGACCACCCAGGTGGCGTCGGCACTCGGCGAGCGCACGTCGTCGGCGAGCGCCTCGGGCGTGAGCGGCTCTAGCACGTCGCCCAGCGCCGGCAGCGGCTGCGGCGCCAACAGGTAGATGAGCGTGTAGGCGGCGGCCAGGTGGCCGAACAGCAGCGGGCTGGTGGTGAGGGCCATGATGCCCACGAACAGCTGCGGGGGAGGGGGGAGGATGAGGGGGTTGGGCACGTGAGGTTTGGGTTGTGGGCGGTTGGGATGGGCCGGTGGGATTGCGTCGGGCGCGGGTGAAAGAGGGCCGTGCTGGCGAGGACAAGCCATGCCGCCCTCTGAAGGCATTCGCATCTTGTGCGTGCGGCTTCCTGCCAATCGGGCGGCGCGCTGGAACGCCTAGGCGCACACGGCCCCCGGTGACAAGCCCCGCGTCCCCCGGACGCCCCATGCGTTCCCCAACCCCGCATTTACCTGCAGAAAGTCAAACAGAGCGCAGATACCCGCGAGCCGCGAGCGCGCCTTGTAGCACCGGAAGACTCCATAACATCCGCAGAGGAACGCCACGTAGCGCTCCCAGCTCGCAAAGTCGTGCGTGTCACCGAAGAAGAGCACTTGTTGGTGGATAGGCTTGTTGCGGAACACTTCCCGCGAGACCATGTAGGTTGACGTGAGGGCGACATTCAAGGCATAGTACCAGCTACCTAGAAGCATATTTACATCCTCCATGATGCCACGGCGACGGCCCTGCGTCGCCGTGCCCACAGCAGGTGTGCTTGCTGCTGCCATTGTGGGCAGGCACTGTGTGAAACGTGAACCTGCTCCTTCACAGAAGCTATGGCGTTGGGCGGCACTTGTCGGCATGGGGCCGTCAAGTCATAAGCTCGTCCCACCGCAGCAGCCCCATGGTGGGATGACAATCCATAAGCACACGTTGGCATCCGCGCCCCCTAAGGTAGCAACGCAATAGGTGATCGATAGCGCTTCTTACGCAGTCCCACTACGCGTGCCTAGCTCATCGTGCGCTCAGGCGACCGTTGGGCGAACCATGGAAGGTCGCCAGCTCGCGCCCGCTGGCCAGCTGCAGGCGCGGCGCCCGCACGCTGTCCGGCGCTGCGCCCGTTTAAGCACTGTGCGGGTCGCTGCCCGCGCGGCGACCAGACCCGTCACAGCGGCTCCGCCCATACCCGTTCGTGAGGCTGGGCCAAGCACGCCGGCACCCTCCTACGCGGACATCGACAACGCCCCGCTCAACCGCCTAGTCATGTCATTGTTCAGGTAAGCGCACAGTCCACCCTTCCGTGCACCCCTAGCAGCCTGCCTGCCAGCAGCCAGTCAGCCCCACCGGGCCCCAAACCTCCGCGACGCAGGCGCAAGATGGTGGCTGCCCTCGGCACCGACTCCCAGATGTCGGGCTACGCTGCCATCATCGACCTCACGCGCCGCCTGAACAGCAAGTTCAAGACGGCCGCAGAGACGCAGGCCGCAACGCGCGGCATCCTGCAGGCGCTCTTCCCGTCCTGGCTGCCCGCCGCCTTCAAGGTGCGCCCCCGCAGCTCCCACACACACATCGCAGTCGCAGAACCCACGCCGGACCGGCGCATCCAGCAACTCGCATCAGCTGCGGGCCAGAAACGCAGCTGCAGCCAGTCATCTGCTGCGCCGAGCGCCCTCCCTCCCAGCACCCCCGTCCAAGGCCGCCGTGCCCGTCGTCCGCACCGCCCAGCGCCTGCCCAGCGCCTACCCAGCGCCATGCCGGCGCCGGCGCGACGCCCGGCCACACCGTCACAGCCTCTGACACCGCCTGCATTTGCATATCCCGTCTGTTCCTCACCTCCTTCACCACGGCAGGTCATGTTCGCGCGGCCGATGCCCACGCTGTCGAGCCGCATGAACGCGCTGGCCACGGCCATGACGTGCCAGTGGCTCATGGGGCCGTGCAAGGTCAACGACGTCGAGATCGGTGGGTGGCGATGCGGCCGACGTGGCACATAGGGTGAAGAGCGGGCTTGTGGGTGCGCGCTTGTGTGTTTGTGCGCCGAGCGCGGCGCGGGCTTGTTTGACGGGGGTGACGTCGCGGCAGGGAGACTGTGTGGCTGGCGTCGGTGCCCAGCAACGCCGCCGGTACGCGAATGAGTCCGTTGGTGCGGCCCCTGGCCTGCCCGCCTGCAGACGGCGGCAAGGTGGGCGCGGGACATGGTGTGCTGGTGGAGCGCTGCCGCTACCTGGAGGAGGCGGGCTGCGCCTCGGTCTGCATCAACAGCTGCAAGGTGCCCACTCAGGTGCGAGGCTGGGCGTGGAGCGCGAGGCCGGGAGGGCTGGTGGTACAGAAGGCAACTAGGGGCGGCGCTGGGGTTGCTGGCGCGCGGAGGCACATAGCGCGCCCGACCAGGCGCGAGGCCAGGGAGCTGCCGAGGGACAGGCAGTGGCGCCAGGCAACAGCGCGCGGTGCGCCTTGAGTGGTGTGCGGTTAATAGTCCAGCGGGAAGGCGCACTGGCGCCTGGATGGGTGTGCGGTGCAGCGGTCAGGTCAACGCTTTGCCTGTGTGAACCGGGCTCCTCGCGAAGCAGCCACCAGGCGGCAGGGCAGCTGCGTCGTCGCGCTCTTTGCACGGCCGCTTCCACTACCATATTAAGGACACACCACCCAAACAAGACCAAGAGCCACCTCCTGCCCTCTATGATCACGGCTGACCGGTGTTTCCTGCCCCTGATTCGTGCCGCTGCCGCAGACCTTCTTCGCGCAGGACATGGGCCTGCCGCTCACCATGACGCCCAATTACGACGACTTCAGCTGCCAGTGAGTGTCGCGGACTTGAGCGCGCGATGTCGCACGTGCTACGCAGTATGCTTCGGCCGAGGGAAGCAGCGCTGACGCCCGGCCCGCTGCACCGTGCAGGTTTGCCTTTGGCAAGACGCCGGCGCCAGTGGCCGTCGACGGCGCTTTCACCACGCCGTGAGTGCTGAGGGGTTGCTGGCGGTTGCTGAGGCTATCCCGGTTTCGTACTGGCGTGGCTCTGCAGCTGCATGGCTGATGCGTGTTGCCGGTTCGCCTGATCCGCAGGTGCTTCAGCCAGTGCCCCTCGAAGCGGGCGCGGACGGCCGGCCAGCAGAGCTGCGGCGGCATCGAGCCCGGACCGTCGCAGTGCTAGCTGGAGCCGCAGTTAAATGAGCAGGGGTGCAGCTTATGCAGGGCAGCGAAGCGCGAAAGCTTGTACAGGCAGCACGATGTCCGGCGCCAACGCGCAGCAGTTCACAACAACTGCGGGGACCAGGAACGGATGGAGCGTGTAGCCGACCCCCGGTCGTGTGGCGGGGTGCGGCGCTGGGATAGGCGGTACAGACGTGCGGGCGGTGCAACCCCGTAGCAGGACGTCACGGAGAATATGCAGGATGTGGCGTGGAGTTTTGACGCATGACGGTGCTCAGGCGGTCGTCGGCGGCGGCTTGGGTTGTTGGCGAGGGGTTCGTGTTGTTGGCGAGGGGGGTTGGTGTTGTTGCTCGTGTTTTGTGCTCGTGCGGATGTTGACCGCAGCTTCCAGATGTGCTGTTTATAATACAAGCCGTGTTCCATAGAACAATCTTGCTTGTAACACAGCCGAAGTCTAGCATCAAAGTCAAGACTGCGTTGACCTTCTGTCGCTTTCCGCCCCCTACCAGCAGCCTTCGCAACAATCAGCACCCATCAGCAGAGCTGCTTGGACACAACGTGCAGCGCGAGGCGGCACCAGCGCAGCAGTCCAGCATGACGACGCCGTTCTTCGTGAGCGGCTTGATGCATGAGGAGGTGCAGGCCGGCCAACTCTTGACACTAGGTAAGGTGCTCATGCGGCAAGCGGGCAGGAACGAATACGGTTGTCAAGCTGCTCGACCCGTTCCTTGCCACAGAGCAACTTGGCGTGCTGCACCGAGAGGAGCTTGCTGTAAGCTGGCGCAGCGGGTCCGGGTGCGCGGTCTGTTGTACGCTTAACTTACTGGCTGAATCCGGCGATGCTCTGTGCTGCGCAGAAGGCGCGGGCTTACGCACAACGGGTGCAACAGGCGCGACGGTAGGACACGGGGCGGAACGTCACGGACGAAGGCGGGCGTTGGGCGTGCGCGAACTGGGCGTCTGCGCCGCTTGTCGCCGCGTCGGAGCGCCGCTCCCAGCGGCCGCCGGAAAGCTGGAGGTTGGGGTATCGGTTGTCCACGAACCATAACCTTCGGCTTCCAGCTGACGTGCCGCTCACCTGCCCAACCCCTCCCTTGCGTTGCAGGGTGGCTCGGCTCCGGCGGGGCGGGGCAGGAGGACGGCTGCAGCGGCATAGGTGCCAAGCCCTCCGCACGGGGCAGCGGCATCGCAGAAGGGGGTCGGCAGCGCATTGTTTGCGCTGTCCCACAGATGCCTGACCCAGTAACCCGAGACGCGCTTATGCCGTGCAGGAGGAGGCAGCACAAGCAGCAGTCAAGAAAGGTGCGGCCTTGGGGCCAGGCACGAAGTCGCCAGTGCCCATGCGGCACGCACCGTAGCCCCAGCACGCGCCTCCCGCTCCCTGCTGCCCCCTTCCCTTCGCCCGGGCGGCAAGGCCGGCGGTCGTAGACCCTGGATCCCCCCAGCCCCTTGGTCCACGCAAGGCGGCTCTACCCGGGGGGTACGCATCTCTACTTATCAACCCCCCCCCCCCTGCTCCCTCCGCCCGTGGCTTGCTGCAGAGCCGGAGGAGCCGCCGGCGCGGGGGCGCGGCAGCAAGAAGCACCAGGTAGTGGAAGAGGAGGAGGAGGAGGAGCCGGCGGTCGACCAGTGGGTGCAGTGTAGCAAATGCCAGATCTGGCGGCAGGTGCCAGACGACTTCTGGGCGGAGATCGAGAACGCGGACGAGGATGAGGACTGGACCTGCAAGGTGCGCGCCCGCGCGCTGCTGTTGTGCGCAGGGTTGGCGGGGGGGCAGGCAGGGCCGGCCTGCAATTGCACGTGCGCAGCCTCCATCCTGGGGCAGGCGGCCCCGTGTCCGCGCCCAGCCCCCGGGGGCATCCGTACGTGTCGTGCGTTTGGGGGGAGATTCGTGCACGCGCTACATTTGGGCCGAGGTGGCGCTGTGCGGCGACCTGGGTCGTGAGGGCTCCGCGGCTCGCCCTCCCTCCTTGCCCTGGTTCGGCCCCGGCTGCGCAGGACGCCAAGTGGGATGTGGAGGACTACGAGCCCGGCACCAAGCCCTGCTGCTAGCGCGGCACCAAGCCCTGCGGCTGGCGCGGCGAGCAGCGCGCGGCTGTAGGGCACGAGCAGGGGAGGGGGCCTCGAGCGCGGCGCCCTGCCTGCCGCAGTGGGCCAGGGCGCAGCCGCTAGCCTGCCAGGGAGGTCCTCTCGGGGCGAGTTGGGGGGGCGGCAGCTTGGGGCGCGGCTGCTGCGTGTGGGGGCTTGTGCACGCCGGCGGGTGCGCGGCGGCGTAGATGGAAGCATTGGTGTGGGTGCGTCTTGAGCGGATGGGTGGATAGCCGGCTGTCGCGCAGCGTTTAGCGCCACCGCGTGTTGCAACGGAAGCGGGAGGATGGCTTGATGTTGCGTGTGTGTTGAGGACTGAATGGCCGCATTCTGCTGGCGTCGGGGGCAGGGTGCGAGGGGCCGGGAAGAGGAGGGGAAGGGTTCGTGCTGGGCCCGCGGGTCAGGTGGCAGCGAGGACCTGGGACGCATGCGGGCTGGCTGCGGCGAAGCAGCTGACTGCGACCACGCGTCGCTGGTAACACGGACGTTTCGCGCCCCACGGGCCCGGCCCATGCCGTCTGCGCGTGTTCGCCGGTATCACCCGGGCCAGATCGGCACTTCCCCTGAGCCTCTGCGCCTTGCGTGCTCCCCTACAACGCCGCATCCCTCGCGTCCTTGCAGCCAAGCCACTAGCCTATCTCCAGCAACTCACTACCACTCACCAGCTGACACCCGGCACGCCGCGCGGCACGCGCTTCGGCTTCGCGGCGCTTGCTGCCTGCGCCCTCCGCAGCCGCGCTCGGCGGTACCAAGGACGCCCCATTGCCAACACCTGCCGCAGGTGAGGGCTCACGGCGCGGCGCGGCAGCAAACTACGGCATCAAGCATCGCACCTCCCCGCACCGCGCCGCCGCGCTTGCCGGCCCCCGGCGCCGGCCCCTGTTCATTGCTCGCTGCCTGCTATCCCGCGGTCCTCGCTGCCTGCTATCTCGCGCTCGCAGCCTAACCCAGCATCGCTGACGCCCGTTCGCATGTTCGCATATCTCCTCAACGATCTGCACCCCGCGCGCTGCTCGCTCCGGCCCGCTGCTCCCCCGCGCCTATGTGGCCCTGTTGCCGCCGCAGCCATGCGCGGCTCCGGCGGCGGCAGCAGCCGCACCTTCCGGTCCAAGGCGCGGCCGCACTTCTTCCAGGACCTCAACCTGTCCACCATCATCCAGCCCGCTGACCCCCTGGAGGGCAGCTTCGTAGCAAGCAAGGTGCGGAGCCACTGCCGTACTGGGAGGAAGGGGCAGGCCGGGGGAGGGCATCGGAGGGGGCAGGGCCGGGCCGCAGCCATGGCACGGGACCGCGGGGGCCGCGGTAGCAGCGAGCGGGAGCAAATGCGCACCCAGTCGCACAGCTTCCCAGGGTTGACGGAGCAGAGGGGCGATGGCCGACCCGGGCACAATGGGCCGCGGCGCGCCGGCTCCCGGCAGCCCCATCGCACCTGGCCCCTCCGCTCACCTTGGGCATCCGCTTGCCGGCCCCCGTCCCGGTTCCCTGCCTGCCTGACCCAGATCGTGGCCACGCTGGGTCCGGCCAGCTGCGACGTGGACACCTTGGCGCAGCTGCTGGAGGCGGGCATGACGGTGGCCCGCGTGGACCTCACCTGGGGTGGGCGTGTCGTGTGTTGGTGGGAGGAGGTGGAGGAGAGGGGAGAGGGACCCGCGTGGAGCTGGGGTGCGCGCCCGGGGTAGCGGAGCGGCGGGGAGGGAGAGGAGATGGCGGAGAGGTGCTGCGGAGGAGGACATGGAGGGGGAGAGCGGGGGGAAGAGCGGAGGGAGCGGGCCGGCGGGGCCCGCGCCGCTGCGCCACCGCCGCACCTTATGCCGCACTGACGCTGTGCCCTCGCGCCCGATCCCGCTTGGGCCCTCAGGCAGCATCGACTACCACAAGCGCTCGCTGCAGAACCTGGGGCTCGCCATGAGGCGCGTGCGCCGCATGTGCGCCGTGTGGGTGAGCGTGTGGGGACCCGGCAGGAGGGGCGGGGAGCTGCGGCGGGGAGCGGGGCCACTACCGCGAGGGCCTGCTGCCCGCCGCGCGGACGACGCACGGAGCCGCTCGTCAGTCCCCATCCTGCCCCCCCCCCCCCCCCCCCACC
>BDDC01001474.1:0-13552 GCA_001662425.1 Chlamydomonas sphaeroides
ACGAGGGCTGACACCATCCTAGAGGACCTGGTGCTACACGACGTCCCGCTTGATGCCCGATTCGTCCTTGCAACAACACATCCGCACCAACAACGGCCCAGCCCCTGCCCCGTGCAACCGGCCAGAGGACACGGACAGCGAAGCAGAGGCCCCGACTGCCCCAGCCGGGGGCCACCACATCCCACAAACTGACAATAACCAAAACGACGGAGTGGCCCCGCACGTGCCGCCGGCCAGCAACAGGTACCTGCACCTGATGACTTTAAACACCCGGGGCATCGCGGGAGGCGCAGCAACAGATGCACACTTTGCACTCATCCTTACCAGACCTTCCAATTGAGCTGCAATCCACGCCCCAACAGGGTGCGCCAGGCCGGCGTCTGGGTCTGCATTGGCAAGCGCTATGGCACACACCGCTATGTACAACACATCCAATCCATGCCTGACCTCGAAGGCTACGTGTGCCACGTGCACCTGCAGACCTCAAGCAGCACCGCCGTCCACCTACTGGGTGTGTACAACCCCCACGACAGCTCCGCACGGGCAAGAGTCTACACCTACTGCCAACAAACCCTGCGGAAGGCGCACACACAGGAAGAACACGTGGTCTTGGGAGGGGACTGGAACGCAGTGGCCAGCCCAAGCGAGCGCAGCAGTGGCCCATCCCGGTGGGACGCTGAGCACCAGGCCTTCCTTGCCACCACGGGGGCACACCCCGCAACGCTAACAATGGACAATACCCCACGCCCCCCGACCTACCGGCAGACGAGGGACGGTGCCATCGCCTCCACCAGCCGCATAGACGACATACTTCTAGCCAGCCACAGCCACAAAGCCGTGCGCACAACGGTGACGCCTGACGGCAAGGGGGCATGCGAGTCCGTAAAGGCTGTCTGCAGTGAGCTTGACCACATGGCCCTGCACACATGGCTCCCCACAGAAGGCCTCGCGCTCCTGCCGGCCCCAGCACCGCCTGCGGCCGCAACGCCGACACCACGGGCAAGGGTACACAAGGAAGCTGCCAAGGCGGACATATCCGTGAAGCTTGTGGCCTGCATTATAGAGCTCCGGGGAGTGCTGCAGCCCGCATCTGACACCATCAACATGTACCTGCCCCGGCTCGCCCGCCTCAGCGACAAAGAGGCCGCGCAGGCCGTCCTAGCCAAACTGCGGGCAGAGGAAACCCTGCAAAACCTCAGCATACCTGATGCCGCAGCCCAACTACTTCCTATCCTCTCACAGGGGCTCGACTGCCTGACTGCCCGCTGTGAGCTCAAACCACCCCCCGCCCAAGGGCTCCTCCCCACACGCCGCGAGAACCGGGAGATCAAGACCATTGTGGATGCACAGAGCCGGGTGGACACGATGCTTGATGCGCTCGGAGCTGCACACAGGGGACCAGCCGAAGCCGTGCCCCGCGCACCCCCCCCGGACCGGCACAGCCCAACACCCCAACCCCGAACCCGCCACACAAACCCGTGCCAGCACTCCCGGATGAACCCCCACCTGCCCGGCCGGAGCCCCTGAGCACAGACGGCCAACCTGAGGCAGCCCAGGCCCCTAACCCCGGAGGCCACACCGGCGGCAACAGCCCCGCACCGGGTGAGACCTGGCCGCAGCCTACCATGAACGCACCTGAATGCGTGAACAGCCCGGCAAACCTAGCCTGCGAGCTGCTACCAACAACCATCAACGGCCTCGTGGAACAGAAGAAGCAGCTCAAGCAGGTGCTGTGTACAGTCCTGCAGCGGGTCAGAGAAGCCAAGGGGCGCAAAGCCAAGGAGCTCTTTCAATGCTTCGTGGCCACACAACCCCAAAAGGCCAACAAGGTCATCTTCGACCAGACTGAGCAACCGCGCAACATCCCCGCCATTAAGCACCCCAAGACAGGGGAAGTGCACATGACACCGGCCGGCATCCTCGAGCACCTATGGACGCACTTTGTGGACCAGGTGAAACCCGTGTCAGGGGAGCTACCCAGGGACTTCGACTACACCCAACCGTGCAACCCAGCCTGGCAGGAACCCGGCGCACCGGACCCCATGGGCCCCCTCTGGACGGCGCCCGGTGCCCCCGCCACCATGCTCCCGTCCATAGCCGACCCCCTCACCTTCGCCGCGTGCATCAACAAGCTCTCCCGCCGCAAAGCACCCGGCCCTGATGGCATCCCCAACGAGCTCTTGCAGTACTTGCCCGACTCCCTGAAGCAAGTAATCCGGTGCCTTATGGTTGCCATGTGGGTAAAGGCCGAGGTCCCTGAACCATGGACGCTATCAGAAACGGTGCTGCTACCAGAGAAAGGCAACCCGCTTGCAATAGCCAACAAACACCCTATCACGCTTTGCTGCACATTGTACAAGCTCTACACAAGCCTCGCCACAGTGTGCACGGTGCAATACGCCATAGCAGCTGAAGTGATAAGCGAAGCTCAGTTTGGGTTTGTAGAGGGCAAGTTGGTGGAGGCCCAGCTGCAAAACTGGATCCACGTCTGGGAGGACACCGGGCTCACCCGGCAAGACACATACTGCCTGTACGTAGATCTGCACTCCATCTTCAACACCATAGATGTCTGCTGCCTCCTCCAGATACTACACCAGCTCGGCATGCCCAGGGACATGACTGACGTGGTGGCCAGCCTATACCGTACAGCACAAACCCACATCCGCACCGAACATGGCAGCACTGAGGAGATACGCTTGGAGCGCGGCACGGTGCAGGGCGACACCCTGTCCCCCGTATTATCCTGTCCCTCCGCAGCATATGCTGACGACCTTGCCACAGCCACCAACAGCATCACCGACCTGCAGGTGCAAGCCAAGAAGATTGGACTCTTCACGTGCTGGGGGAGCCTGGAGGTCAACCCCAACAAATGCCAAGTACAGGGCATCCTGCACGGCAGCACCGCCACCGGCCATCACCCGGCCCTCCGAGGGGGGCCTGACAGCGCTGAATACAAGGCCGTGCTCTGAGCGCGCCTGCAAGACAAGATCGTCATAGACGGCCACTGCATGCAATACGAAGACCCCAACGTACCATACCAATGCCTTGGGGTGCTCATTACCCCCACATTAGACTGGAGGAAGCAAATCGAAACCATGACCAAAACCATCAAAGAACAGGCCAAAAATCTGGCCGACACGCCAGCCACACCAGTGCAGAAGATTAACATCCTACACACATGCCTGCACAACAAGGTCGCCTACACCATCCCCGCCATGCCATACACGCCAGCTGACATAGCATGCCTAGACCGCATCCTCGCGGGAGTGGCACGCAACGCGGTGCGCCTGCGCCAAGGCCACCCCACACAACACATCCTCCTGCCAACCACATGCATGGGCCTTGGCCTCGGCTCCTTGCACGAAATTGGGGCAGCACGAGTCACGCAAGTTCTAGTCAACAACCTTAATGACCCCGGGCACCTGGGTGCAGTCACCCGTGCCCTCCTCCACCTTGAAGCCGGGCATGCCGGAACCCTACCAATCCACACCCTACACCGCGACGCCTGCTACCTGCACACCCTGCGCCAGGCAGCCTTCCTGGCCGACTCCGGCCTAGAGCTCACAGACAAAGGTAAACCCTTCACCCATGCCACACGCCACCTCACGTGCATCTGGGAACTCCCTACCGGCCTTAACCTTGCCGCGCTAATGCGCATAATAGCGCCACTCATAGACCTGGGAGTTGACCTCCCGAGCCTCTCGACAAATCCGCACCAGGAGCAATGCTCATCACACTGGTGGGCCCCCACAACTGCAAAACGCACCACAAGGTCGCCCTCAACAGGCTCACCATGGCTCTCGCCGCCCTGCATGAGGCCCCACCCGAGGGATGGGTCCCACCCACACAACAAACCACGGCGGCCCCCCTACCGCCCACACTGCGGCGCCTGCCCGCACACCCACAGCTGACGGCCCTCACCACCGCAGCGCCGGCCCCAGAACGGCGCCTGCAGCAGCACAGCATTGCCAATTACTGGAGGCAGGCACAGGGCCCCACCGACCCAGCCGCCACCAGACCTGAGCCCGGTGGCACACCAACCAACGGCCTAGATGGCGCCCCTGACACTGAAACCAAAGACGCAATGGACGTCAACCAGGTGCCAGCCGACCCAGCAGAAGCAACAACAGAGGACGCACCAGCCGACGGCCCCCCAGAAGCCGAAGCCGAAGACGCGATGGACGTTGACCAGGCGCCACCCGACCCTGCGGGTGCAACAACAGAGGACAACGGAACCTCAGCCACCAGCCTGCCCCCCCCGAAGACACCAGGCCACAACAGAAGCAGCCACAGCGTGCGACCCATCACCGCCACCAGCCCCAGACCCGCCCTAACCCCACGGCTGGCACTCGGAAAACCACAGCACCCGACCCCGGCCTCACAGCCAAGGACTGCGGAACCCATACGCCGACCTGGCCCTGTACCGGGACCTGCTCGAGCTCCACCCAACGCTTGGCCATGGGGCTGGCGGAGGCCTCAACACCATGCAAAAAGCTGAATGGCTATGTGGGTGCCTCACCCACGGCGCCGGCGCCACCATCCACGCCCTCCACAGCCAGCAAACCAATGTGCTGTCCGCAATCCTTAGACACATGTTTGGGCGGCAAGAGCGTGTTGCCAAAATCATCAGTGAATGCAACAAGCGACAAGTGGCAGGCAAGAAACATGGGGTCGGACACGCTAAGTACTACAAAGTACACTGGCAGCCCTCCATCGTCACCCAAGCCTTCCTGGCCATCTACGAGGCATGCGGGTACAAGGCCGTCACGCACCACCCCCACCCCCACCCCCGAGTCGACTACCTGATGCGGGTCGATTGGGCAACCACCATAGACCCCGCCTCAGAAATGCAGCAAGATCCCCGGTGGGCTGAACTCCTAGCCAACTTCCAGGCGCGCAACGAGGCCGCCGTCCCGCCCTCCACCGCCTGCCGAGAAGCGGACCTACCCGAAGCCAGCGGCAGCACCTCCACTGGGAGCCCAAACGCATGTGCCCCCACCTGGGGGCAGGGCGGAGACTGCTCGCTGAACATGTGAGCATCAATGTGGAGCCCGTCAACCCGGACTCTGACGTCCCTGGCACAGGACGCTTTGAGATCTGTGTAGGGCGGTATGCGCATGACACGCAGCCCCCACCCCAGCTGAGGACCCCCGAACAGGGCCCCAACACGGCGCCCGACCACTGAAGCACCACCTTTGTATATTACCCCGACGGGCACCTCGCTGGCACCCTCCCCATCCGCGCCCTCCACGCACTGCACACCCAATATGAAGCCGCCAAAACCACCACCCCAGCACAATCCACATGCGCTCTCCACCGCCAAGGGCGGCTTCTGCGAAGACGTAGCCCACCTGCTGAACAGGTACAAGAACGGGGCAGGCACAGTCAGACACAGCATCAAGGTGGTGGAGCAGCACAAGCTCCCCGGGCCACTCCTGCACCGGCTACAGGAAGCCATGGCCGGGCGCGTCCAAGGAGATACAGAAGCCGAGTGCTACACCTCCCCACTCAATGCCTCCCCGGACACCAGGATACACTACACGCCATACTCAAAAGACGCACTGTTTGGAGCCCTCTATGACGTGCATCAGCACTCCGGGCGAGGACTGGCTATCGCACACCCTGGCCCCAACCTGGCTGCCGACCTAACAGCCGTGCAATGGGCCCTCACATGGGCCAACGTGACCAAGGAAGAGGCGGCGCCCACAGCCACACTCCTGGCCCTGCCAGCCTGCACAACGCAACCCTACTACACACTCATGGGGCACGACCGTGTGAGGATGCTGGGTGTGAGCGACGAAGGGGGCAGCACAAGCACGTGTTGAAGATCTGGTAGAAGCGGACCCCGTCCCGTGTGCGTACCAGGGGGGCATGCTGTGGGTCCTCGTCGGCAACGCAAAAGGACTGGAGACAGTGGAGGCCGTGAAGGCCTGCCTACCCGGCCTGCGAACGCCCCCAGACGCCCCACGGCCCCCCCAAGACGAGTGGAGGCCCCCCAAGTCGATCCGGACAAGGCTGCACCGCCTGCACCAGGAAGCGCTGGCCCAACCACTCCAGCTCGTGGCCGTCGACAACGCCCAGGTGTACCGAGACTTCCCTGCCCGTCAGCCCCTGAAATACGACACCGCCAACACCATCTACACAGATGGGAGCGCACGGCAAGGCAGGACAGGACCGAAATGCTTTGGTGCAGCGAGCTACGACACCCTGACACAAACCATCCACTACGTTGACCCCGTGGGCGGTCACTACGGCAACAACACGATAACAAGGGCCGAGCTAGCCGCTATCCACAGGGCGCTCAGCATGCAAGAAGGCGAACTGGCGCAGCGGAGGCTCACGATATATACAGACAGTGCAGCATCCATTTATCTTATCTGGAAACAGATAATAGCGCCACAGCAGCTGCTGTTCTCCAAGCACCGGGGGCTCCTCGAAGCCATTGTCCAGAAACTCAAACTTCGTGCAATGAAGCACCTCCAGACCCATCTGTGCAAGGTGAAGGCCCATAGCGGACTGAAGGGCAATACGATAGTGGACCGAGCAGCCTGCCATGTGGCGGAGGGAAAAGTGCCTGAAGGCTGCGAGATGTTTGAGGAACCTAGCGATAATGATCCACGCAGATCATACTACTGGGTGCGCAAAGTCGCGGACCCGTGCAAACCCGACGTGCCCCTGCTGTATGCTGCTGACCTGTCGCGAGGTGTTTCCACGCTGCTCCCACGCAAAGTAAAAGGAGGATACACGAACATACCAGACTGCATGAAACGGCTTCTGGACCAGCTTAACACGCTAGACATGAGTGCCTCAACACGAACCCTAGCACAGAAAGGCCCTCAATACAACACCACCCTCATCAAGCGCCTCCTTGAGGCAGTCACTGGGCTGCTGTGGAACGCGTCCCTGGCGGCCAAATTTGGGGTCAAGTACGGATGCACCCCCCAAAAGTGCACCAAGCACAAAGCCAAGCGGCAGGGGAAACAGCCCCCGCCCGCCCAACCCAGCAGACAGACACCCAACATGATGGCCACTACCACAGGGGGGCCACCAACCACTGCCGCGGCGGGCACCCACCATGGCCATGCCGCCCCATGTCCCCTTTGCCGCAGCCCCGACTCCTCAGCACACATCCTCGGAGGGTGCGAGCACAAGGAAATCAACCCCATGTACATGCTCCGGCACAACATCGCAGTGCACACCATAGCCCGAGCAATCTCGCTGGGCGAACTTGGCGGATGCTTCATGATTATGGACGCGGGAACATTCAAAACGCAAACCACCCACACCCACGCACCCCGCCCCGAAGGCAACCCCATGCCCATACCCCCTTACATCTCAGGAGACCGCCCTCTGGCCTGGTTGCCACCGCTCTTATTACCCTAGCTAGACAAAGGGCAGCTTCCTCTATCGGTAGCTTCTCTCAGCGGCGGCAGCCGTACACATTCACCCCTCTCCCCTATGGTCACTTCCCTAGACAAAATGTGTACGGCACCCCCAAATGTGCTTGCGAGCGTGCAGCGACCGTTCCAATGTCGCCCTTGTAAGGTCAATTATCTAAATCTGCGCTACTTTAGCGGAAAGGCACTCGCATGTGCTCATGACTTTCACCGAATCCCCCTGCCAAAGCACCGTAAGCAGCCGCAGTGCCATAAGAGGTGCTCCATAATGAACTTTGTTTACCAGACAATCGTTCCGTGGGGTCCCCAACCCTAAGCCGATATGCCTTGCACCCACACACGCTCGACCTAACATTGCTGCCCGCATCATCATAAACAGCTTCCTCAGTTTAATGCAACAGCACTTGGTGTTACGATCCACGTGAAAGGTGTGCACGTTGGCACCCAGATGCTGCGCCCATGCGCCCATGCAGCACCTTCTTAACGCGCACATGCACCAACATCTGCCAGACCTTTCTGCTCAACACTGACAATACTTCACCCGACGCTGACATGACGTGACCCGACGAGGGACCTGACATCGACACCTGCTGTTCGCCCATTTGTTGTTGGCCAACAACCTTGGCTTCATTGTCCGTGCAAGCTCTGTACACCTGTGTTGCCCTCGATGAGTGCCCAATGTCGCTATGCTTCACTTGCAAGCTGGGATGCTTGTTGGGTACCGCAGTTGCGCGGGTCATGTTGCGTGCTTGTGTAACCGCTGGTGTCCCTAACACCACCACAGCCACCCACGTTATTGTTGCAGTGCTTAGGTAACTATTATATCTCAGGTATCATATACGGTGGGTCAAATCTTAGTTTTTGCGCATCTTGGCTGCATGATGCTGGGCCCCTGGCGAGGTTGCTTGTGTGTGGGAGTTGGCCGCCCCTCACACAAGCCCTTCACCTTAAGCTACCGCTTTCCGTACCTCGTTGGCCTGTCTTGCCTGCTGGTGCTGCTGTGTGCTGTGTGGTGTGCGTGTTCTGACTTTGTGCGCATCAATGTGTAGAGGGGATCAAAGCTCTACTTCTCCTGCGGGGGGCGGTGTAATGAATTCTTCTTCATCTTCTCGAGGTGCAGGGGTTATTTTCAAGCTGCAAGCAGTTTGTTAATTAGAAGAGCCCCAGCCAGGCCATACTAGCGGCACCATCAGTGCGCATATTGCTTCCATGCCCATCCATGCATCTGTCCGTGCCGCACGGACCCCTGTAAGCGACCTGACCATTACCTCGTGTGTTGCGCCTCCCTCGACTTATCTGTTCAGCCCTCGACGACGTCCGGACACAGCGAGGGGGAATGGACGCACCGTGGGGGGAATGGGTGGAGCGGGGCAGCCTGCCCTGCGAACAGCCGTTCCACCCCGCTTTAACCCAACCCGATTCTGATCAAGGCAGAGCAGTGGCTGTTCATCTAAAAGCCTGATTGTTTGATGTCGGTGCAGCCCCAACCGACCTGCACAAAAAGAGGCCCGACCTCCTCATCATCCCAACTATTGCAAAAAGTGAAACCGACCAGCCTGGATACGCCGGCCCAGCCGACCGCTCCAAGCACACTATCTACCTGGAACTGGGATACACATCCGACACACGGCACGACTCACGGCAAAGGCCGCGCAACACGCTGATCTTGCTGCCCAGCTCCGGGCAGCTGGATGGAAGGTCTCCTACGGCGGTCAAGAAGCCACAAGCATCGGGACAGCCGGAACGATGCACAAAGACCTCCGCTCCCTGCTGACGCAATTGGGGGTCAAGCGCCCAGGGGCCACCATGGATGAGCTCCACGACCACAGCATCAAGTACCTAACCATCATCATATCCAAGTGGTGGCACCTAGAGCGCCAGCCCAAGTCAACAGCCGATCCGCCAGGTGGCTGATTGACCAAGGCCGCCCCAGGCGGTTGGAAAAAGACACCCGGTGGTGGGAGTGGGGGTTCGCCCCAGACACGCCCGCCCTCCTGAATACAATGACACGTGTTGCACACGAGTTGTAACCATTTTTATTTCTATTTCTGAGTGCTACAGGGTGACTTGGGTAAAATGGGTAGCGATGCGGGGTGCAAAAAATCCCCTCTATTGCTTTCAAGTAACAGCCTATGCCGAGACACAGTGATTGACGACCACACTCCTAGGGGTTATGAAGCGGCCTTGCGTCCATTGCACAGCAAACTCTGAATAGAAATCTGCATATTTAACATCACAATCGTGATACCACTCCAAGTTGCTGGTGTTCAGTACAGCCAAACATAAAAGTCTCTAGATTTTGGTACAGAAAAGCAAGCCCCCTCCCCTCTGACTCCCCTCCCCCTTGGCCCCCAACATGGTTCAGGGGCTAGCTAGCCGCCCAATTGGAAGTGTTGGGTGCGTGTGAGGGGAGGGGCTGTCCAGTGACAGTCACTAGGAGTTGCTAAACATCCTCAGTCAGAGGGGAGGGGGTAAGCCCCCTCCCCTTGGACTCCCCCTCTGCCTTATGGTATTCTGGGTTCACTATAATGGGCCATGGGCTACTGTAAGTTCTTCTTGAGAGCACAAATGGCTCTGTATAATCATCCTCTGCATCGTCATCCTCAGCAGCAGCCAGTGGCCCTTCAGCTAGGGCTGCACCACCACCACGTTTGCCTGGTGCACTGCGTGGCACTTCACACTGTTGGTGACCTGCAAGCAGGGCAGTGTGGGAGGCATGGGTTATGGCCCAGCTTGCACCAATGGCTGATGTGGGCAGCTTCCACCGCAGTGCCACCATCATCAGCACCCTCAAGCAACAGCCTCACAGCGGACATCCCCCCTGAGTGGTGTACTGTGGCAAGGTCTGTGCTGGACCGGGCCAGCAGAAGGTGTGCCGGCAGAAGGTGTGTGGTGCACACAGCTCTCTTTGTGAATGGGCTGGTGGCCCAATCCACACCGTCCAGCTCCGGTGTCTCATGGTTGCAAGTGCCACACAGATCATGCTGCAGCCTGTGGCAGCTGCTTGGGCTTATTATATGCTACCTTTTTTGAACACAGCCTATGAGCGGGAGGTGCAAGGTGCCACGGCCGCAGAGCTGGAGGCAGGAGCTGATGCACATGCCTTATGCATGCCAGAGATGCTCCAGCCACTATAGCGCATTTTCTGGGAGTGTGAGCACAAGGAGATGATATGGCAGCTGGCAGTTGACAGGGTGCCGCTGCTGGTGAGAGGTGTGGGTGTGGGTGGCATGGCCATGTGACCTACAGCCCACACGCACATACACTACTTCTGGGAGTGCCCCTCTGACATCCCTCCCCCTTGTGGCATTCTGGGTCATGCAGGGTCCATCCTGGGTTTGAAACAATGGGCCACAGGCTAAGTTGGAGGTGTTGGATCTTCCCATCAGCGACATCAGTCATTTGGTTTGTGTCAATAAATATGCACCCTCCTGCTTCTGCGTCCACCTGGTGCTGCATGTCAACACCCAGGTCTACAAGCGGCTGGATGGTGCCAAGAATGCTGGTGGGTGCGTCCGATCAGGAGCTGCCACAGCGTTGTGATCTGGTGCGTGGTGGCTATATAATAATAATAATAGTAGGGTTAAGTCTTAGACTAGCGTGATTCAAGGAGGTAGTGCCCTCAAGGGTTGTGATGAGCTGTCCCCTGGATATTTGACTTGGATGGGTTATTCCTCTCCACCCTCCTTAGCTATCCCATTTGTAGCCACGGTGATGGGCTGCACAGGGGGGGAATCCCGCACCCCCTGGACAGTGGCCATGGGCCTATTGCTTCATTGGAATGTGCAGGCCCCCCAGACTGCTCAGACCTAGTAGTAAATCCATGCCCCAAGATATACTGCTAGCCCTGGCCTGGTGGGATTGGAATCCACCAGGATTGAATATAGAACCTTGGAACACTGCTGGAAAGGGGATCAAAGGTGACAAAGGTCTGCCCATTGTTGGTGACATCCAGCCTGCAGTCTGCCAGGAGGGAAAGCGGTTTCAGGGTGTGCATGCAGTGCACCTCTCTGTGTAGTGTGTGGATTGATAGTGTGCCTGTGTGAAGTGTCTCCAGGTGGAGCAGCACCCTGATGACAGTCCCCAGGTGACCTTGGCTGTTGAGTCAGGGGTCAAATGTTTGAGAGATTCGGGAGGCAGCCACTTTGTGGAGGGAGCTTTGTGGTGGGTTGGGTCAGCTGCCACAGGGGTTTTTTTGGCCAGAAGGCCTGGCAAGCTATCCCTGCCAGGATGTGGTTGAAGCAGGCCGTATTGTTGGGGGCCTCAGCCATTGCTGGGATTGTGTACTTATGTTGTTGTGCAGGCAGGTGCAGATCATGCCAATCTTTTGTGCTGGTGTGGCCCTTGAGTTGCTTAGGTTGTTTTTTTTGGCCCATTGAGCCTTGCAGGACCTGCATCCACCAGCCAAGTGTGGGTGTATGTGCACACCTAGGTCCTTGTACGGCTCGTTTGGGGGGCAAATACATGTCATTACATGTCCAGAGATTTGCACTGTGCTGTAGAGCCTTTTGTGCAGTTTGAGCTGTCCGGCCCACCAGCCAGGGACCTGTTGTGTCACATGATTGCACCCGGCAGCCCTTGCAGCTAACACTTTGTGAGGCTGGCAGCCAGCAAACCCCATTGTGTGAAGGCTTTTTATCTTGCGGGTCTGCACCTACATGTCCTGCATGCTGTGCACAGCCAATGCAATGTCACCGCTGCAAGTGCTATTATATGCTGCTAATGTTGTATTGCGCGTTTTGTGCTGGTTTGAGACAGCCAAACCTGTACCCTCTCCCCCTTAGTTGCAGCCATCACTGGAGGGTCTCTACAAACAGGATCCACAAGATGGGTGAGATGCCACCCTGTGTTGCACCTCTGAGGATGGGGATCTTGGTGGTCGTGCTGTGCACTGTCCTTGTGTGGGTGTGTGGGTTGCAGTAGAGACTGGCCATGGCCTTGACCACATCTTGGGCAGGCCCTATCATACCTCAGTGGTAGCAGCGTGGCAACATTGCTGGTGTTGAAGACAGCTTGCCATTATATATAGGATTGTAACGAATGTCCTGAGCTGTCAGTATGCTATCTTCCAGCATATGTATCCAGCAGTGGAATTGGTCCTTGGCCAACTTGCCCGTCAGGAACTTCATGCAGTATGTACTGTGCTTCCCAGGGGAGAGGGGTATCGCTCTGCCCACGGTTAGTACCATTGGCTGGGGTGACTCGGGGTCTTCAGCCCCTGCCGCAACCCCAGCACGTTACAACCAAGTACAAATACCCTTGAAGGAGTGCCAGGGGTGGTCAGGTGCCTGCCATAACATTTCCAAGAGCATGCAACCTTGAAGCATAATGGTGTTGTCTGTGGCAGCTCCGTACACCCTGACATGCACCAGAATGCTATCATATACACGTTGAATATTAGTATGGACGGTTTGGGGGAGCCCTGCACGCTGGGCTGCACACAACACCCCATCAATTGAGTTTTGGGGCTGTGGCCAGAGAGCGCTCTACACCCCCTTGATTGGGTTTGGTGGCTGTGCAGGGCTGCACTCAACACCCCCTCGACTGAGTTTGGGGACCACGGCTGGGGAATGCTCAACGCCATGCAATTTAATGTAGGGACTCAGCTGCCACGGAAGTCAATCAGGCCATTGATTCTGGCCAATTAAGATACAAGGTCTGGCCCAGACCATTGCTGACTAATGGCATGGAGTCTGCTCCCTTACCGCCCCCACCCCTGACACCCCCACCTCTGTCCTCACGGCCCTGCACAATGAAGGCTGGCACTGCCCACCCAAGTTGCTTGACACCCTTGGCGCTAGCAACGTTTCACTGGAGGAGGTCTCTGCTGCCCTCACCTTGTCACCCCCCAGCCGTACACCTGCCTGGTGCCAATGGCATCCCGACGGAGCTCTACTCCAAGTTCAGCCCTCCCCCTCACCCCCCTCCTCACCTGCATCTTCTCCTCCATCCTCCCTGCCAGCACCACCCCTCCCAGCTTCCTCAACGTTGTCATCCAGTTGATCTTCAAGTCGGGCGATCCCACCTCCATCACCAACTACTGTCCCATTGTCACATCATAGTGTGACCGGCATCACACTGCTGCTGGTGGCTGGCAGGTGGAAGGAGCATGTGAGATGCAGGTTTTGATTGTGGTGTGGGGGGGGGGGGGGAAT
>BDDC01001474.1:13928-25627 GCA_001662425.1 Chlamydomonas sphaeroides
GCACGAATTGTGTCATGACCTCATCACCCTGCTCAACACCAACTACCACATCCTCGCCCACATGCTTGTGCGATGGCTCCTCCCCCTCTTTGGCACCATCATCAACCCCTACCAAACTGCATTCCTCTCCCTCCGCCACATAGGGGACAACGTCCTCCTTCTGCAGCTACTCCCCACCCTCCTCCACTCCCTTGATCAGGGCGGGCTGGCCCTTTTCCTCGACTTGTGTAAGGCCTACACAATCAACCATGGCTTCCTGCTCGACTGCCTAGTGGTGCCAGGTGTGAGTTGGCTGGCAGCCAATGGCTGCTGCACTCAGGCACTCAGGTGGTGGTGGTGGTCAATGGGCACCTGTTGGGCTGGGTGCCCATCAAGTTGCAGTGTGCCAGGGGTGCCTAGCTGTACCTAGCCATTGTGCAGGCCCTTCTATCATGGTGGCGTCGGTGTCGTGGCCTCAGCATGGCCCCAGCCAGTGTTGCCCTGACTGTGTCACAGTATGCTGAAGACTGCATGGCCCCTGGCCTCCTTTCAGGACGCCATAGAGTGCTTCGTGCAGGCCTCCAGACAGTGGCTCAACCTGGACAAGTGCAAAGTCCTGCCCATCAGCACTGGGGACATGGTGACGCCCGCAGAGCGCATGTGGGCTATCCTGGTGGACGTTGCCATGGGCAACACAGTGGCTGGTGCACCTGCAGCAGCTGCCCCTGCAGCACCAGTGGCAGCACCACCTGCAGCAGTGGTGGTGCCGGCCACCAATGCTCTGCTGCCTCTTCAAATCACCAGTGATATGCATGCTGTCCCTCAAGCCAAGACTCTTGGGGCCTGCTTCACCAACACTGGCACCGTCACACCAGTGGATCTGGCCCCAGCCTATGACATGCTGTGGTGCTTGGCGGCCGTGATGCTGCTGTCTGCCTTTGGGTTCACCTCTGCCACCAGCAGCTGCACACTCAGCCATGTCCTGTATCATGTATTTGCTGGCCTGCCTGCTGACGACAAGCTGAAGGCCTTGCAAGGCACCGTGGCAGCCTTCGTACCCACTACACGGAACACAGTGGCAGGCCTGGAGGTTGAGTTCCAGACCTGTTCACCCTGCCTGGTCTGCACACTGTCGGGGATGCTGTTCGGTGCTGGTATGCCTTTTGGCGGGTTCAGCAGAAGCTGGTGGCCTTGCATGTGGGGTGACACTGTCACTGTGGTGGCTGCAACGGTGGCTGACACTGTGGTATTGGGCAGATGTCCTGGCTGATGTGCTGCAGCTGCACACCACTGAAGCCTGTCACCCACTGGTTCCAGTGCTGCAGGTGGAGCTAAGCACCCATGACTGCTTTGTGGTCCTGCTGACACGTCTACTCACAGGCTGGGGTGATGTGGCGCAGGTCACCCAGGCTACCAGGGCTGCTGCGGCCCCACAACCTAACACTGCCTGGCCAGCCATTGCACGGTCCGTCAGCTGGCAGCTGCAGCCAGTGCACGACCAACTGGTGGTGAAGCATGCAGCTGTCATGGTGCAGGCCCTGGGTGTGGCCAATGCCCTGGATGGTGCATTGGCTGCCTTGCGTGCTATCCAAGCTGGCTGTGGGCACTAAAGTGGGAGCCGCAGAACAAAGAGCAGTGCTGGCCGCTGGCACTCAATGGCTTCAGCTGCTTCACCATACATGATCGCATTCAGAAATCATGTGGGTGGTGATGAGGTTGGGGCCACGTGAGCACCACTCCTGCTTGTGTGTTGTGGCACAACACCTGCACAGTGTGATGGGCCTGGCACTGGGGGCCGCCGGGGGTGCCAAGCTGCAGTTGTTGTGTGGCCATGTGGCTTCTGAAGGTGCCGGGGGGCGTGCGGCAGCCCGCCTGGGAGGTTGTGTGCCTAGCCACCGTAGCTACCCTGGATCAGGGTCCCCAGCTGTTGTAAATGGCACGGAGGACATGGGGAATCACCTGAAGGGAGTTTGCCTCCTGGTTGCTGCCTTTGGGGTGGTCTTTGGTTTGCCATCTGTCAAGCCCATTCCATGTAACCACTGCTTTGTAACAATGATGTTGATTTGCCACAGCCCATTGAGAGCATACAAGGCTATCAACACCAGAAGGCCGGACATAAGTACCTTGAAGAGTGCTTGGTGCGGTAGGCCAACAGTTTGCCTGACAATGACAGTTGGGAGCCCACAACAAGACCCAGTCAAATGCCCCCCCTCAACCATCAATGCAGGAAGCATGGCACTGGTAAGTTGTTGTCTACAAAGACAATATTAGTCATTTTCCGGGCCAAACCCTCATTCACCGTTTGAGGCCGCCGTTCCGAGGGCCAGCCACACGATGTGACAGAATGCCAAAATTGAAGGGGACTTTTGGGGGGGCAAAGTAGCGAGCACAGCTCTACACGAAGTTAACAAGCGGAACTTGCGAGAAGGAGCAAATCTGAATTCTTGCAAGGTTGTTGCCATGGGCTAGCAACTTCAAATGCGTGTACCAATATTAAGCATTCGCAAATGCAAACACAACTTGAGTCAGCTCTGCCGTGGACATCATGACTAGTGTGTCGCCAAATAATGCAGGCCTAGAGCTACTCCACGACCTACTATTTCGCGGTTGCATCAAGCACACAGGACAGCGTCAAGTACCACTGTGTCAAACACGCACACTCCAGCACCCCCCACATCCCACCCAAACCCCAGCCTATGTTTCCCCAACCCACCCCCACAGACAGCTTCACGGCCCCGCCAGGGCCGCTTTAAGCTGCCTCAGTATCGCCCAAAAAGCTGCCTCAGTATCGCCCAATAATCACGTGGGAAAACCCAGGCCCGACCCAGGGTCAACAAGCGGCTGTGCATACACCAGCGGCCCCTTTCTGCCGCCAAAATCGGTGCAAGCGGAGCTTCGCGTGAGAAATGAGAGATCTGGGTCCCCCTATTATGGCCGCTTTAGCCTCCACTAGGAAAACACAGACCCCACATTGAAACGACCCTGGGTCTCACAACAAAAAGGGGAGTGGCATGTTCTTCCAATCGCTTCAAAATTGGCGAGCGAGTAGACAGGAGCAATATTGGGCCATCAATACTGATTGTACCTTGGCAAGCTCACTGTGTGAGATGCAAGCAGGTCGGGAGGGAGATGTCCTGCTCTTTAAATCGCCTTCAAATTGGCGAGCAAGTTGATAGCAGCAAGAAAGGTTCATCGACATTTAAGTTACCTTTGCGAGCGCACTGTGCGGGATGCAAGCCGAAATTCAGCAAGTGCGCATTTCGCGGTGGCGACCTCAACCTAACAAGCGTTTTCTCGCACTGACAACACGCCTAACGCATACCAACAAGCCATGCGCATGCGCAGCACCCAAACCAACACGCGTGTCGCCCAAGCCAAACTCCCTGCTTCATCCCCCAATGCTGGAAAGAAGCGGCGCACTGATCAGCCGTCGTCGACAAAGACGACGCTAGTCGTTTCGCGAACGCAAGGTGTGAGGCTGCTACGCGGGTCACGCGGGTACCAGGAGGCGCCCGGCCTGTGTCCCCAGGAGCACCATCTTTCGACCCCCAAAACGTGCTCCAGCTAAACTCGGACAAGGATGTTACCTGGCCCTACCCCCACAACTCGATAGTGCTCTACCATTCTGGCATAGTAGCACAGGGTTCGGGGGAGTCCCAAGCTGTATGGACTCCGGCACCGTGCGGGATCAGTCCCCATTACCTCGCTAAGGTCCCACAATAGCTTGAACACCCCGAGAAGCGCGTTGCTAGCTCGCTGTGGAAGGTAACAGGTGGGGCTCGGTTCAGGGGCAGGCAGGGGACCAGGGGGCGTGTCGCCGACCAGCCTCCCTCAACGACTAGGGCTGCCCCAGAGCCTTGACAGCGGCTATATATGCCACACGGATGCGTTAGGGGTGGTCGGCAGGCCTCTTTCGTGTGGTCAAGCTGGCCGCAATTTTGCGCATGCCGACCACCGACTACTTGTAGAGGTCTCCGATAGGACTTCTTAGCGCTTACGTTGTCGTACTATATGTTGTGGAAGTCATAGAGCTGCGTATGGCGCATGCTCCGTGTATCTGTGGCGACATGCACAAGCATGTCGCGACGGCCGAGCGAGCTGGAGCCCAGGGCTGCTCAGATAGGTGCCGGATGTCGTAAAATAGCATAAGATGAAGAATGGGCGCCGGTTGCGCGGGGCCACACGGACCCCGCCCATGGACCCCCGAGTGGTTCCGACCGAGCTTAAGTCCATAACTGCTCATATATAGAGGTGTCGGATACTATCAAGAGGTACAGAAGAATATGCGCCTGTCGCGCAAGGGCACACCGACTCCGCCCACGAAACCCCGAGTGATACCCACGTGATCGGCACGTTCCGGTTGCGTTGTGGGGCTGGGCCGGGCCGCTAGGCGCCAGTGGCAGTTCCTTGGTCTCTGGCGTAACGCTCCACCAGGTGAGTTGGTCGGCTGCCGCGTGCCGCTGCGGGGTTACGCGCTGCCCTGTGCTTGTTTGCCTGTTTGGCCCCCCGTCGCAGCGGCTATGGGTTACAGGTTATTGACTTCGTTCTTTTTCTCTGCGAACCGCCTGTCCTGACCACGCAGACCCGCTGCCTCATTGTCCGTCAGATTGCATCCTCAGCCCCTACTGCTGGAAATAAGCGGCACACTGATATGCCGTCATTGAAACAGACGACGTTAGTCGTTTGAGCTGGTTGCAAAGGCGATGTGTCGATAACACCTCTCAGCACGTGAGCTTTCACGCACCTGGGGGTTTCCATTGAAGAATGCAGCTGGGGTTTGGCAAGTGGGAGCGTGTCTGTGAATCTGCTACAAAAACTTCTGCATTGTCTATTGGTAGCATGCTTGCGAACCAAGGACATGATCTACCTACCTATGAGCCATACCGCCCCACCCTGACCGCCCCACTTCCACATCACCTCACCCAGCAGCCCACCGAGCCCCCACTTCGGCAGCTGACAAGCGCCCATCGCCTCACCACCCCATCCGACGTTCCTTTACCGCACCTCCCTCACAGACCGTCCCTCCAATCGGGGCGGGTGCGCGGCCGCGAGCGGCTGAGCGATGAGTCCGCACCGTTTCCGTCGTTGTAGCTGTTGCCACTGGGGGTGCGCGAGCGCGACCTGCCAACGCTTGACGCAAATCGCCGCATGGCCTCGTCGTCCTCAGCCTCCGGACCACGCGCGCTGCTGCTGCTCCTCCACTCGCCGTCGCTGCCCTCGTCACCGCTGCCAAACCCCGCCTCGCGAGCAGAACGCAGCGCCTCCAGCTCCTGCCGCCAGTTCTTGGCCCGCCGGGTGCTGCCTGAGCGCCCATCATCAGACGAGGACCGAGCAGGCGACGGCGCCGCCGCAGACGAGGCAGCGGGCGCCCAGGCCGACATGGGAGCGGCCGCCGGCACAGCTGGAGCACCAGGTGCTGGCGATGGATGGGCCGCTGCAGCCTGCGGTTGCGCAGATGATGCTACCGGCGCGGCCGTAAGCGTGCTAGCCATCTCCGTCCACTTGTTGGCTGCGGCTGCGGCCTGCTTGGCGGCGGCGGCGGCACTGTCAGTCAGACCGGACAAGCCCTGCAGGCTCGTCATGAAGCCGGCGGCTGCTGCGCGTGGCTCGCCGGTGACGGGCCGCGGCGCCGCCGCCTTGGATTGGGTTACTGCCGGCGGCGACGGCGGCGCGGAGTTGCGCGGCATAGGCATACCGGTGCCCGCCGACGCCCGCGGGAAGGGGCTGCCGGCCCGCGCCGCCGCCACCGCTGCCGCAGATGCCTCCTTCGGCGGCGGCGGCGCATGCTGCGCATTCGGCGACCCCAGCGCGACAGCGCCGATGCCAGCCTTGACGTTGCCAAGCAGCGCGGTCATGGTCCCCATCACGTCCGGCCCATTGTTGGACTTGGAGCGTCCTGTGGAGACCGAGCGGGCGGGGCTGCCGCTGCGCGCCGCTGCCACGGCAGCGGCGGGGTTGACCGATGGCGACGGCGGCAGCGCGGGCGCTGGTGCGGGCGGTAGCGGCAGCGGCGACTTGATGCGGCCCTCCCGGACGTCCGCGATGTACGTGGCCACCTTTTGGTCCTCCTTTAGCAGGGACACCACATCCGTCTGGGCACGGGTGCAGATGGCGTCCAGTGGCAGGATGCTGCGGGGAGGCCAGGCAGGGCGAGGCACAACATGGAGGGAGGGTGGGCGCTGGGCGGTTCCCTGCATGGAGAAATGGAGTGCGTCCCTGCCGCCAATGCCCAGCCCACCCGAACGGCTCCTCGATAGTGACGCCGATTTCGTCTGCAGCCAGATGTCCACGATGGGGGAGGCAACCAGGGGGCAGGGGGCGGGGGCAGATGGGTGGGGTGCATTGGTGGTGCCAGCACCACACGCGACACAGGCTGCCCTCTCCCATGCCTCTCACCGATGCCTAGCAGCAGGAATCCGATGAGCGCAATGACTGGCAGCATAGACCAATGGTAGCGCTCCCACAGGCCCACCGGCAGCAGCGCCATCCAGATGGTCAGAAAGCGGGCCGTGTGGCTAGGAGGGAATGGAGCAGGGGGGACGGAAGCACAACATGCAGGGGAGCAGAGCGAGGGCCGCGTTAGCGCTGTGGGTGGCTGTAAGGGTTCGCCGCTTCTGAGCATTCCTATGGGGCTTCCCCACCTGCGTCAGTTGCCCCTCGATCGCCCCCCCTGCCGCTCCTGTACGTGTGGCACCGGCCCCACCCACCGCGTGTACGATACCGGGATGGGCGTGCGCAGCAGTCTCTCGCAGCCGCCCAGCGCGTCGTAGAAAAAGGTCACGTTCTCCTGCATCGCAGCGAGGGTTGCAACACCGCATCTTTACAGCAAGGGAATTCTAGGTACTCCCGCATTCACCGTGGGCCCCTGCATATGGGCGTATCACTTGCTTTGCGCGATACCATCCCGCTGTGCCCGACACCTTCTACTCCCGTGACTCTCCTTGTTGAGAATCCCGCCTGCGCGGCGCTGACCTCGCCAACACTGCCCGCCCCGTTCCTGCCGAGCTCCGCTGCCTGCGGTGCGCGTGCAGCTGCACGGGCAAGCCGCTGGCACTCCCCAATCGCCGACGCCAACAGGTTACAGCACTCCTCGCATCGTCCTGCCAGTTGTGGCCGCAGGCTCAGCCTAGAGGGCGGCGTGCCGTATTGTGCGCGGCAACCTGGCCGCCTCACCTGCATCTGCAGCGCCTGGAACTGGCTCAGCGGCAGCTGCCGGGTCAGCTCCGACAGCATGGAGATGGCATAAATGGGCCTGCGGCAGGAAGGGTACGCGGGTCGCAGCACCCACAACGAAACGCCGGTTTCCTGGTGCTGTCAAGCCTCCCGCCCTGCCCCTGCCCCGCCCCCTGCCAGGCCACCCTTGCCTGTGCTGCGCGGAGCAGATCATGTCGATCTCCTGCTGCGTCCACCGCGGCTGCGCCTTCTGCAGCTCCGCCCGCAGGTCGGCATCCTCCTGTGGGCCGCGACCACGTGGTCATGTTGAACGGCGATACATCATTCGGCGGCAGGCCAGATGCTCTCATTCTAACCAAGCATCCGATGTGGGTCACCAAACACGACCTCGACGCCACCGGCCCTAGCCTCGGCGCAGCACGACTGTTATTTTACCTGGCCCAAAGCCATCGTCCCTACCGGTTATAAATACTGACCCGACTGCTACCCCGGCAGAACCCACCTGCAGGTGCGCCTGCAACGCCCGCACGAAACCCACAGTCCACTTGCCAACCGCCTCGCGACCGGCAGCGTCCTCGGGACCCACAAATGTCACTGCCTGGGAGCAGGGCAGGGCAGGGCAAGAACGGGGTCCAGAGAGCAGTAGTATGCGTGTGTGTGGCACGGCCGCGTATGCCGGGCTGGAACCTCCATCACCAGCAATTCCCGAGGCCCTAGCCAACCCCTACCTGGTTGGCAATGTTGCGGGCCCTGTTAAGGATGCCACCCCATATTTTCCGGGCCTCGTCGAATCGGCCGTAGCTGCTATTAGTGCGGAAAACCAGCAGAAGAGACAGCGCGAACGACGTCAAGCCCTGCGGCTCCGCACTCGCCAGCGTCATCCTGGCAGGCGGCGGGGGGCAGGGCAACATGAGCTCCACATATTGGTCCATGCCTTGGGACACTTACAAGTACTGCGGAACAAAAGCGCTCATGTCGAGTGTGCTAGTGTCACCGCAGGTCCCCAGGCGCACCCCTCCGGCTGGCGGCTGGTGTTCGCCCCGCTACTCACTTTGGCATCCATGCTGGCAGCACGCCGCTCTCGATACAGGTCTCGTAGAAGCCGAACACCAGCGACCAAGCCAGGACAACACCCATGGGCTGCCCCAGGGTGCGGATGATGCGGGAACTGCGGCGGAATGCGGTGGCGACCGAGGCGGCTTACTGGGCTGTTGTTAAGACGAAGAAGGGCCGTGCGGTAGCCGGAGCGGTGCACGCATGTGTGCATATGAACGTGCGGGGACAGCCCCAAGTGGCCCCACAAGCCAACCTGGGGATGGTCTTCAGGTTGTACAGATACCGGTCGACGTCGCGGTGCTTGGCCCACAGGTTGAAATCGTACACCTGGTGCAATGGTTGGGCTTGTGTCGGTGCAGCGAGGTTCACACGTCACTACAAATAATCCGATGTTATGCCGCCTGCTTCGCGGCAATGTCCTTTGTAGCGCCATCATCGCATCTGTGCTTCCAGCGTCATGTTGCGCGAGGAACAATCCTCACCACGCGGCGGTACTGACGAGTCACCGTGTCTTTCCGCGGCTGGGGCTCTGGCAGAGCTGTGGCCGCAACCCTCAACACCCGCCGAGATGAATTAGGTAGCCAGGTACTTGGGGTGCGGCATCGCGTGCGTGGCCGCAGCTGGCACTGCAACTGGCACTGCATGGTTCGGCGTCGGCGCTTCCCACGGCCCGCGCCCTAAGCTAGTCGCACAGCGTCGTCGTGCCCGTCGTTTTTATGTCAATGGGAAGAAATGAAGAACCCACAACAACCCAGAATGGGAACTCCATGGGCCTCCCATTGATTGTCCAGCAACAAACACGAGAAACGTTCAATACTGTCGACTGCATTATATAACATGCCACAAGTGGAGAATGCTACGAACGCACGCGTCCGCGCGAACATTCTCCACGAAATATGTGGGTGCGCTGCACAACGGGTAGGGGTATGTTCACAAGTGGCATGATTCAGTGTGTTTCGTGAACCATACCTGAACCACACTTGGACCGAACCATTTCCGCGGGACCCTAGTCCGAACTTCGTTCGCTATGGTTCATAGTCGAGGACGCTATTTCATGAATTACGTATGTAGCTTGCCCTGATAAGTTACGAAATATGGTCTGCGAGCACCGCAAGCACCCAGGAGGATGAGCGGAGTCCCCAGTTGCCCAGGTCCTCGGCTTGCTCATGACGGCATGAACTAGTACATGCTTATCCTGATCATAGCCCTCAAGGGCCAGGACCTGGGGTGGCAGGGCCGTGAGTGCGTCCTGCGGGGAGGTGTTGCAGGTGCTCTCGTGTTGCCTGCGTGTAGGATGCCGGCGCTGAAGCCGTGAGAGGTGGGGGCAACCTGTGACCGCAGTTATGTTTGTGTTGAAGGCACACGTTGTTGGCTATGGTGGTGAGGCGGCCTGGAGCTGGTGCAGCCACCGCTTCTAGTCTATTGGGCGCGGCATCAAGCCGCAGGGCATTATCAAGCCTTCGTCGCAACACGTGTTGCCGGTGGTACCCTGAGCTTCCCAACAGTATCCTGGAATGGTGGTCTGAGCGCTGGGGGGGGTCACTCCAGCCGGAATCCCTTGTCCCGGAGCCACGCGGGTTCCACTTGGCGCCCGGCCTGTGTTCCCAGGAGCACCATCTTTCAACCCCCATAACCCGCTCTTTCGAACGCGGCCATAGTAGTTCGACTGCCGTGGATGGCCTGGAGTGCTTTGGAGTGTGTTGGAGTGCCCGGAGTGCGCTGGAGTGCTTGGAGTGCTCTGGAGTACCTACGAATTCTTTGGGTGGCATAGGACTGCACTGGCTATTAGTCCTTCGCTCAGGGGTAGGGTCACGCGGGTACCACTCAGCGGCAGGCCTGTGTCCCCACAAGCACCTTCTTTGAGGGCTGATATCTCCCGCAGAAGGTATTCTTACAAGATCGTCACCGGCATATCCCCAATAATCCTGGCATAGGAGCATTGCTGTTATATTTTAGCAAGTGCGGGGGGTAAAGGGGGTTGCCGTGCGGGGGGTCCAAACACATGGTTCAGGGGAATACCAAGCTTATGATAAGCTAGAACGAAGTCAAAGAAGGAATATCTGTAACCTGCGAAAACGTGAATTCATCGATATCTGCTGCGTAGTCTGGGATGAAAGGTGACGGCAGGCAGGCCACAAGGCCGAAGAGAGGAGTGCGGCTGTGCGCCATACCTGAGCGCGTAACGGCGCGTTATCCAGCCAAACATGTTGAGGGGGTCGTCTGGCTGCTACTGGCGCGGGGCCACGACAACCCAGCCCAACCCAACGCAACGGGAACCGAACCTGTGGAATGGGGTTGGCGTGCAGCGACTTGGTCAGGAGAAGTCATGATGCACGGTGTCGAGTTGCAGGCAAGTAGCAGCCGGCGGGACGGCGATGTCTGAGCTATCCCCGCGCCAGCAGCATTGTGTAGAATGTCTGTGGTGGGTGGGTGCATAGAGGGAAAACGAGAGACAAACAAAGGAGGGCGGGCGCCGTACACGCGGCTGCAACGTGGCAACGCTGGAGCTGAAGGTCTTGGACGCTGAATGTGAGCGTGGCAGAGGGTAACGAGCGGGTGCGTGTTCGGAAGCTGCGACGCAGGTTGGGTTGACGCGGGTGTGGTGTGGTGGGCGGTTGGAACGGAAGAGGGCTGTCGGTCGGGAGTGCAAGGGGGGCGTGCACGACGGAAGCTAGCGGCTGACCCCGAAGGGTTCCCCACCGCTGGGATGCTCTGGTGGACGGGCCAGAGGTCACGGCAAGGGGCCAATCATCCCTCCATGGCAAGTGGTACCAAAAAAACCACGTCAGGGCGTTACACGCACCCGGGCCCATCACACCGGCAGGGGGGGTGCCAAAGCAGCAGCGCAGGAACCGACACGAAGCCCAACCCAGAGAACCCGCAGCAAGAACACCGAAACGCAGGAAACCCAAACGCAGAAAAGCCCCGGTAAAACAACACAAAGCAAAAGAAAACCCGAAGGAGGCGCTACCCGTTGCGAAAGAGCGGAGGCAGCCCCTGCGAGCTAAACACCTCGCAACCCAATCAGCACCTGGGGTGCCAGAGCGGTTGTTGCAAGGTGGTCTCTGTTCCTCTCCTGGCATCCTTCTGGTTGTAATTGGAAACCCAATCCCCCGTGCGAAACCCGGGTAAGTACCCAACCCCATGACATGCGGTGTGCCGCTCGCATGCCGCCGCCGGAAACGCCGCGGATCGCACGCAAGTAACGCAAACTAAACGACGGGTCCTGAGATGGCAGCGGTAGTGGGTGGCAGGGGCGTTGTCGTAGAGCTTGAAGAAGGTCCCGATATTGGCTGAAGTGTAGGAGCCACATCCACTGGCGTGGGAGGGGTCGGCGGCGGCGGATGGAGGTGTGCGTCGCCGTCTGCACCGTGAGCGGAGTACTGGTAGCCGTCATCAGCGTCTATCCATGGTGCCCCATCGATAATCCATGGCGGCCAATCGTTGAAAGTGTTGTGCGGAGGTAGCTCTGGCAGTGGGTCATTGTGAGG
>BDDC01001475.1:0-23181 GCA_001662425.1 Chlamydomonas sphaeroides
GAGCACGTGGGAAGCGGGGCAGTTGGGCGTCTGGACAACGACCACGGCCAGGGGGGCAGTGCCGTGGGCCGCGCGCGAGGCTTGCGTCCCCTGGCTTCATGCATCCCCGGCATGGCAGCTTGGCAGCCCCCTCCACCACGCCGCCCAGCCGGCGCGCACCTCTCCAGGCTGCTGGCCTTGAGGCGGCCGCCCGACACCTCGGCCGCGAACTCCGAGTCGCAGAAGCGCGTGCCGGCCTGGATGTTGAGCGCGCGGTAGCTGGGGAATGGAGAGATACGAGGGCAGGGGAGTTGGGGCCGCAGGCGCGGGCCGAGGCGGGCGGACAGGTGACCAAGGAGCGCTGGCGGGGCGAGGCAGGCAGGGCGGCAGGCAGCTCGTGCTGGCAGCCCCAAAGGCCGCCCCTCTCCGCGTGCGCGCTGCGCATCTGGCCCAGGCGCCGCGCCCCCTCGCCGCCTTTCCCCCCAAGCACGGCCCGCTATCCCTCTCTCCCCTGCCCCCTCCGGCCCGCTACCCCTCTCTCCCCTGCCCCCTCCGGCCCGCTACCCCTCTCTCCCCTGCCCCCTCCGGCCCGCGCCCTCTCACCGCAGGAAGGCGTCCAGCGAGCTCAGCGTGTAGGCGCGCGGCAGCAGCCCCGTGAGGTAGGCCACCAGCAGGTGCCCCGCCTCGTGGTAGGCCACCCGCGGGCCGTAGCTGGGAGCCAGCAGGCGGCCCAGCCAGTCCACAGCCAGCGCCTCGCCGCCGCCGCCGTTGGCCACCTGGCGGCAGGGAAAGGAGGGAGAGGCAGACGGGCGGGTGGGGAAGGGGGGCTTTATAGAGGGAGAAGGGGCGGGAGGGGGGAAGGGGCGGGGACAGGGTGGCGAAGTGCCGGCCGGAACTGCAGCGGCCGCGGACCCGGTGCCGTGCGCATCACCGCCCCTTCTCCGCCCTGCTCAACCCGCTGCCCCTTCCGATACCCCACCCGCTGCCCCTCCCGCTGCGATTGCCCCCCCAGCCCTCCCCCCCCAGCCCCCCTTCTCCCGCACCTGGTCCACCATGAGCGTCGTCACGCAGCCAAGCAGCGCCAGCAGCACGGTGCTCGTGTCCCACGAGTTGAGGTAGGCCGCCGCCACCAGCCCCACCGCCGCCGCAGCCTGCGCCTTGGTGCGCACCCCGTTGAGGGTTTCGTCCTGTTTTCGCGTGACACGGCGGGGTTTCGGGGGCCAGGCAGAGGCAGTGAGTGCTGCAGGGCGTACAGAGCAGGGGCAGCGACCCCGTGGCGCCACCCGTGCGTGCCAGTGTCAGCCGCGCATGCCGGCACCGCTGGCGGCTGCCCCCCTCCTGCACCCTGCTGCCCCCCGCTGCGCCCAGCCTGCCCGCCCTGCACTGCGCCGCACGCTCGTGCACATCTATGCGCCTCTCTTGACCCGACCACCGCCCCCGGCGTGTCTGTGCCCCTGCCCGTCTCAATCCCCGCACCTTGGGGCTGAGCAGCTTGTCGGCCTCCACTCGATTTAAGCGCAGCTCCTCCAGCGTGTAGTTGCGCTTGGGGACCTGGGGGCAGCGGATTGTGGGGTTTGCATGATGTGCATGTTGCTGGGGCGGTGGGGGCGATGGGGCGGTGCTGGGGCGGTTGGGAGCAAGGCTGGTCGACACGCGGTTTGTGCTGCCGTCGGCGTCTTTCCTCCACCAGCAAAACAGCTGTCCGGCGAACACGTTGAGCTGCTGCATTTCTGGTCATGTCAGTCGCAAGCCTGTGCTGCGAGGCTGTCTATGCCTCGCGGGTCACAAGCATGCCGCGCCGCGCGCTGAAAGCCCTGCAGCCGGAGGCCGCTGACAGCACCTCCCCGCGACAGCGCGCCCCGACCGCGGCCCGCCCAGCACGCGTCCAAGCATCTTGACAGCAGCGGCGCTCGCAGAGGCGGCGCTGGCGGATGCGGCGCTCACTCGCTGAGGGAGCAGCACGGCGCGGCGGCCGCCGCCCACGCGGAGCTGGTGGTGGCGCCAGTTACGACGGACACGACCCGGCCGCCCCCGGCGCGCCCCCACCCTCCCCGGCATGCTGGGCCTCCATGCTACCGCTGAGGGGCGCTGGCTGGCGCCTGCATGGCTCCGCCGGCAGCCCAGCCGCGCATGCCCCCAGTCCCGCACGCCCCCCAGCCACCACGGACCGCAGTAGCCCCCGGCCCCCCGCCCGCACCTGCCGCGCGCCTCCGTAGCCCCGCAGTAGCCCCAGCTCCCGCCCCCGCGCCGCCAGCGCCACCGCATCCGTCTCGGCCTTGCGCGCTGCCGCGCCCGCCTCCCCCGACGCCTCGGCTGCCGCAGCCGCGTCAAGCAGCGCGTCCAGGCGGCGAGTGAGCTCGGCCAGGTCCTTGGGGTCGTCGGGGCGGGGCTCGGGGGGAGGCTGCGGCTGCGCCGGGCCGACGGCGATGGGCGCAAAGATGCCCTCGTCGATGCTGCTGGTGGCGCTGCTGCTGGGCGAGTTGGCGGCCGCTGCGGCGGAAGCCGAGGGCCCGGGCTGCGGAGGGTGGGTAGCATACAGTCTAAGGGCAGGTCTGGCGGGTCGTGCAAGGGCACACACGTTGTGGTGAGGGGTCGGGCAAGGGAGACAGTACAGGTGCCTACCTGTTGGGCTGCGGCGCATTGCACGGGGCCTGGGGCGCGTCCCCGTGGGCCTGAGCAGGAGCCAAGCGGGGGTCCGGCCCTGAAGATGGGCGCGGCACCGGGGGTCGCGGCACCGGCAATAGCTCCACGGCTTGGCGCTGCGAGCACACCGCCTGAGCGCCACAGCACGGTGAACGTCATGCCCTCTCCGTGCTGGACTGCTGTGTGAGAAGTGGATGCAAGATGGATCTCTGGTGTGGTGCGCTTCTTTGTGGTTAAGGAGACGCGCTGCTGCAGTATTATATGAGAGCAACGATGTTGGTAGACCGGGAAGTGCCGGGAGTAACAATGCCGATGAAGGTCATCCCAGACGCGAACCCTTCCGCGAAATCCAAAGTCGTCGGTATTCACCACATTACCATATCACTACTTGCCTGTGTTCCATTGCCTTCGCTCCCTGACGCTTGATCAAGCCCCAGCGCAGCCACAGTCATGCTCTGAGCGCGCCAAAGGCAAGGCAGGCTTTTTGCGGCTGGACGCATAAGAATAGTCTCATCTTTCGGCCCTGTTGCTCTGTCCAGCGCGCCGGGCGCGCAGGCCCCGGAGACGTTCTGGAACATCGGCGCGTCAAGCAGCTAAAGTCGCCACTTGAAGGTGCGCAGAGGATGTGTTGGGGACCGGTGATACGCGGCCGGTGCTGCTGCCGGCACTGCGGCGACAGGGCGGTCGGCCCGCTGTGGAGGAGGTTGGGTGCCCGTGCCATCGGGCGCTGAACAGACCCAACCACTCGCAAATGGTAGTAACGTGGGGCCGTGGGCAGCGCCGGAGCGGGCAGGACGACAGCTATGTGGCTAAACGCCCACCTACACGCAGTGCACCTCAGCCTTGCTGGGGAAGGGGTGCTGCCACGGGCGCACAGCCCAGAGGGCCTGCGCGGCCCTCGCCACACTTGCGCGCCCAGGCCGCAACAGTGCCGACCCAGCGCTCATGCTGCTGCACGACTGCCGCACAGGCATAGAGCAGCACCGCGCATGGGGGCGCCCTGCCCGGCTGGGCAGCCCGCGCGTCCGCCCCTGCGAAGCCGCCCGAGCTATCCTTGCGGCCTCCCTGCCCCCATCCACAGCCCCCAGCCCGCCCTCCGCGAAGCTGCTTGCCGCAGTATCGTCACACCCTCTCCTCACTTGCAACATGCCTCAGGCCCCCGGCCTCCAACGGCCCACACACGTGCTCCCCAACCCTTTTTCTTCGCTCCCAACCCATTGTCCCCCTACTCGCCCCTCGCTCCCCCAGGATGTCGTACCTGCTGCCCCACTTGCACAGCGGCTACGCCGTGGACCAGGCCATCCTGGCCGAGGAGGACCGCGTGGTCATCATCCGCTTCGGCCACGATTGGGAGCCTAACTGCATGCAGATGGACGAGGTGCTTGCCTCGGTGGCCGACCAGACCAAGAACTTCGCGTGCGTCTACCTGGTGGACATCACCGAGGTGCGGAGACAGCGGTGCAACTGCTGCTAACAGGACAGGCGATGCACTGACGTGCTACGCTAGCTGCGCTCGTGCGGCTTGGTTCGGTGCCGGTGCTGCTGGTTCTTGAGGGACGGACTAGGCAGGTCGAGAGCCATCCGAGGTGCTGCGGGAGTGCGCCGTGTACAGGTGGACAGCTAGCTAGCTGCTGGTGTGTGAGTTGCTGTGGCTGCGGCGCTGTTGCCGAGCTTGTGTCGCGACGACTTGCGTGTCGCAGGTGCCCGACTTCAACACCATGTACGAGTTGTACGACCCCTGCACCATCATGTTTTTCTTCCGCAACAAGCACATCATGATTGACCTGGGCACCGGAAACAACAACAAGATCAATTGGGCCATGACCGACAAGCAGGAGTTCATAGACATCGTCGAGGTGGTGTACCGCGGCGCGAGGAAGGGCCGCGGTCTGGTGGTGTCGCCCAAGGACTACTCCACGAAGTACCGCTACTGATCTGCGCGCAGGCGAAGCACCGGCTTGCGTTGCTTGCCTATCGACAAAGCGGGTGGGGGTGCGGCGGAAGGTGGCGGCATTGGGTGCCGCGGCGGGTGGCGGCGGGTGGGGAACTGCGTGGCTGCTATGCCACCCCGCACCGCTGCTGAGCTGCTGGCCGGCAGGGGGATTACCTGGGGTGCTGCAGTCCTGTCGGCTGAGCGGCGTGGTGGGCCACGGAGGATGCCGTACAGGTGGCGGTGGCAGCTGGCGGCGAGTGCGTGGCTGCCATGCCACCCAGCACCGCTGATGAGGGGGAGCAGGGTCGGGATGAGGTGGGGATGGACGGTGGTGACTTGCGCGGCCCGCGCGGCGTGGGCCGCACAGCGGCAAGGCGGTCAGCACGGCGGCAAGGCGGGCGGGATGTGCTCTGTGGAGCAGGCGAACATGAGAGGACGAGGTGCTGCGGCCGCGGCGGTGGGATCGCTACATGAGGCACCGATGATGCTACAGGCGGCATCGATCACGAGCAGGGCTGGCGCTGCAGGCTCTCATCGCCGCGGACAGCGCGTGGTGACGCGGCATGACGGTGCAGGCTGCCTGATTGGAGGCGGCGTCTGTCAAATAAGTGTGTTCATTGGTGTGTGTCTTTGATCGGCGGCGACAGGGCCCCCGCTATGCCTAGCACGAGGATTTCGTGGATTGGCTGCACGCCGCATGCTGCCAGCGGTGACATGGGCCGGCGGAGGGTCTCAAGGTTTCATTGGACCCGACGATACCTAAACGGCTGGGGCACGAGGACGTTGCGGGCTGTTGTCGGCGCTCGCACGGGGTGGCCGTACGTGAGGCCTCGCGGAACGGCGTGCGGGTGAAGAACATGGCTCTCCATGTGGTCGGGGCAGCGTTACATTACATTGTGTAGTAAGCTCTAGGGATTAGCTGCATGCCTGAGCCTGGGCGTCGAGCCGCCTCGCGGCCACGGACAGTGTGGAGCCTGTCTTGGGGCTGGCGCCACAGCTTCTCACAGGAAGAGCAGGGAGATCATACCGCAGTATCGCTGCTGTGCAAGGCTCGGGCCACCCTCCCCTCCATGGGCCTGGGACACCACAGGGCAACGTCGGTACGCGGTTGCTCTTCACAAGGGCGCCGCCCGGGCGCGTTTTTCTACATGCTCTGCGTTGTGTGTTTAACGGTAGCAGCCCACTGACGTGTAGGCGTCGAGAAGCCGTCAAGGTCTTTCCCCACGGGTCACCCCTGCAGGGCCCTGCTCCCCCCTGGCCTGACCCGCACAAACCTCCCCAGCTGCGCATGGGTGCATGGCTCGCCTGCACCATGCCTCCTCGTCACCGGAGCTGCCCGATGCATGCGTCCGTTCACGCAGCATGTGAGACCCCGCAGCGGCGCCCTGGCGGCTGGCGAGCGACCGAGGCCTGCAACAGGGCCGGCAGCCTGCGCTGCCCCGCTGGGGCACCAGGCACCTGCTCCCCCTGCGCTCCCCCCCCACAAAACGTCCCTACATCCAAGTCCCTTCCCTCTCTTGATAGTTGCACGGACGAAGCACTTCTACAATGATCCACTCGCCAGCCCAACAAGGCTACAGCCGAACGCGCAGCCGCAAGCGGTTGCACATGTCGCATGTCGGCCCGCCAAACTCCATTTTGCATGCATGGTCAGCGCTTACAAGTCTCATATACGCTGTATTGCAGCTGATGGGGTAACGAAGAAACACACGCTGCGTCAGCGAGGTTTCTCGGCCCCACCTGGGCTCAAGTCTGAGCAGGCTTACGAGGTTTGCATGTATGCAGGCATGAAGACGCAAGCATTTATGCTCATGCGTTGTCGACTGGGCTGTGGACGATTGCATTTGCTCCCCATGTCGTGTGCCCAGTGCAACCCCGACTGCATCACCTGCTCTGTGCACACTACCACTCCTCGGACTGAACCACATAGGTAGCTGCATCTCATTTCCTTGCGGCAAGCAAAGCAGTCCCTACAGAAATAGTGATCGCTTGTTGCTGAGGTGACCATCAACCTTTTTACGCCAGCTGCTCTAGCCTTACTGCAAGGTCTCGGCCTGCGCTGGGCGTGGGAGCCGCTGGAGGGGCGCTGCGGGCGCTGCCATGCGGGTCTAGAGCCGCTTAATACGTGCAGCTAGCCGCGTAACTCTTAAAGATGGCGTCCACGGCGGCTGGCTCGGAATGGCAGTTCCTCCAATGCTTTGGAGAGCGGACGCCTGGGGAGGACATCCAGGAGGGTGAGCTCAGCTTGCGAGAGCAGCTGCATGCAAGCAGAGCTGCGCACAGCAGGCTACCATGCCTGTCGAGACTCCTATGGAACAATGCGTAAGCGGCATGGGAGCAAGCTTGGGCGCCCTGGCCTTGCCCCTCAGCCGACATCATCTCGGCCGTCGAGTTCGACTACGATGGCCTGCACCTAGCTACCGGCGACCGCGGTGGACGCGTGGTGCTGTTTGAGCGGGTCAACCCGCACGTGGTGAGCCGGCTGGGCGTTAGGGTGTTCCCGACAGGAGGACATGCGTGCCCGCCTTCAACGCGCTCCGCTCCTGCGCGCAGCGGAGCGTGGGCGCCGACGCGCGAGCCCCGCCACCCCTGCCTCGTGGGGCTTCGTTCGAGTATCGCTACATGACGGAGTTCCAGTCGCACGAGCCCGAGTTCGACTACCTCAAATCCCTGGAAATTGAGGAGAAAATTAACAAGGTCAGGTGGTGCCGCAGCTCAAACAACACGCGGATGCTGCTGTCCACCAATGACAAGACCGTGAAGCTGTGGAAGGTGCGCTTCTGCAGCCGGTAGAGCTACCAGAGCAAGCCTTGTCACTGAGCGCTCGCTCGGCCTTTCAGGTCTACGAGAAAAAGGTGTCATGCCTCAGCAACTTCAACTTGGAAGGCCGCAGCAACGCGGCTGCGGGCTCTCCCCGACCCAACGCGCTGGCGAACAGCCCGGCAGCAATGCGCCTCTCGCAGCCGCTGCGCCTGCCGCGGGTAAGCCAGCTGCGTTACGCCGCTCGCTGCATGCACGCGCTAAGTCCCAACGTCCTCACAGGTGACCAGCACGGAGGTTCTCCTAGCAGCGCGGTGCAAGCGCGTGTTTGCGAATGCGCACACATACCACATCAACTCGATCTCCGTGAACAGCGACCAGCAGACGTTCCTGTCAGCGGACGACTTGAGAATAAACCTGTGGAACCTCGAGATTACGGAGCAGAGCTTCAACATCGTGGACATCAAGCCGGCCAACATGGAGGACCTCACCGAGGTACGTGCCGCCTCGCTCCACCGCCCAAACCCTCCTTGCGGCGCTGGCCCCCTGGCTGCCCTCTGCTAAAGTACACACGGTGATGCGCTTGTGCCGCCTTAGGTGATCACGTCGGCGGAGTTCCACCCGCAGCACTGCAACGTGTTCGCGTACAGCAGCTCCAAGGGGTGCATCCGGTTGGCGGACATGCGCAACGCCGCGCTCTGCGACCGGCACTCCAAGGCTTTCGAGGAGCAGGAGTCGCAGGTGGGGCCATCGCCGACTGTATGCGTGTGTTGGAACATGCATCGTTGGGCTCGAGCAGGACGGCGCGGGCTGCCGCTCTGTAACGGTTGTTGCATGCATCGGCCCACAGGCCAACAAGTCATTCTTCTCGGAGATCATCGCCAGTATCTCGGACATCACCTTCAGCCGGGACGGGCGGTACATCCTCAGTCGCGACTACATGACGCTCAAGCTGTGGGACCTGGCGAAGGAGAACGCCCCCGTGGCCACCTACAACGTGCACGAGCACCTGCGCGCGCGGGTGAGGGCTGCCGCGCTTTGCCTGGTCTCTTGGAGAACATAGAGGCTGCTAGTGTTTTCAGTGTAGTCTGGAACAGCTATTGTGGCATCAGCGTTCATGAGGGCCAGGTCAGCTGGCGCACAATGAGTGATGCTGGCGTAAAGTGAGCCCGCTAATTCACCCGTGCCCACAGCTGTGCGACCTGTACGAGAACGACTCGATTTTCGACAAGTTCGACTGCTGCATGAGCGGCCGCGGGGACGCCATTGCGACGGGTTCGTACAACAACCTGTTCCGCGTCTTCGGCGCCTGGAACGGCACGGACCTGACGCTGGAGGCCTCGCGCGACCCCATGCGCAAGCGCCTGCAGGCGCCCGCCAAGGTGGGCCGGCCAGCGGATCGTTTCCGGCAGGCTCGAACCGTTCGAGGGCCACGAATGCGCAGTTGCCAGAGGAACCCCTGCATCCTCTCATTACAGCTGACCACGGGTGCCCCCAATCCCTCCCCCCATCCGACACTTCGCCGCGCAGACCAACCGGTTCGCAATCCGCAACAAGAACGGGCCGGGCAAGGGCGCGCGGGGAGCGGAGCAGTCGGAGGCGGGCACGGACTACGCGTCAAAGCTGCTGCACTTGGCGTGGCACCCGGAGGCCAACGTCGTGGCGGCGGCCGCCTCCAACTCCCTCTATATGTACTGCGCATGAGCTGGCGGTGGCGAGCAGGCGGCGGTGTTTCAGCCAAGGCACCGCGAGGGCTGAAGCCCAGCAGCCGTGGAGGACTCGCCACAAAACGAGCTGCTGGGCCCGAAACGCCTAGCACGTTTGGGCGTGTGCGTAGAGGTAGCTGTACCGTACATACACGGGGCAAGGCCGTATGGGGCATCTGTGCGCGCCGTGCAGCGTGCGTGATGCATGCGCGGCCTCTTGCCAGCATCCGTGGGTTGCTGTGGTCGCGGTGCGGGCTGGATACTCTTGCACCCTCGTGAGGCTCCGCGCGAGGCGCCGCCCATATTCGCGCTTGTCGTCAAGGTGCGGGCGGTACATCCGGCCAGAGGATGCGGGTCGGTGGCCTGGGGCATGTGCGTGCGTGCGCGGCGAGTGCCCGGCAGATGCGTGCGACGTGACGGGGCGGCACGGGAAGTGTCATAGTGAGCAGTGAGTGTGGCATAGAGGCGCAGCACTTGTTGCCTGGCATCGGACGTTCTGCACATTGTCGTGCCCTCGGGCCTGAAGCAAGGCTCTGGAGATGGGCGGCAAATCGGGGTCAAACGAGCGCGGGGACGATGACTGCTCGTTCGAGGTAGACTGTCCTTCTCTGTAAGGCGTGGAGTCGCTGACGCATGTCCATGCCGCTCTAGCAGCCCCGTGCGAAGCGCCGTGCTAAGCCGTGCATGAGCGAGCTGTTGCGTGGGACGCAGCGATGAGCAAGCAACCCTAAGCATCTTTCTGGTTGTAATTGGAAACCCTAAGCAACGATGGGGCACCTATCAAGCAGGGTATGACACACGCGTCTTACAACCATTCAGGCCGCAGCCACCTACTACACAAGCACAACAAAGCAAACATCATCATCCGATCAATAAGACAACACAGCAACACTGCGCCCCGTAATAGCGGGCGCGGACGCGATGGCCGGTGCTGTGGAGGTTCGCGGCTTTGCCGCTATGCTATGCGTACGAGTCACATATGGTGTGTTCAATTTGGCTGACCAATCGGTGGCCGCAATAACGAAGCTGGGCTGCTGACCGGCACCGACCGTGTCGTTCCTCGGCCCCGCTCGCCCTCCGCCTGACAGTGGCCTACCTGATCTGGCTCTTCGCCCCTGAGTCTCTACTCCACCGGCTGGGCATCACCTATTTTCCGTCGAAGTGAGCTGCAGCAGGGGCTGAAATTGCGGCAAAGCCCAAGCCGCACCGTAGTGGAGCGCTCCCGGGGAGTGGGGGTATGTAAGGGCATGAATCTGGATGCATGCAGGGGCACCATCCACGTGCGCCCCTGTCATTCGTGCATGTGTATTTATATTTGTATCTCGTCGGTTTTGCGGTGCAGGGTGTGGGCAACTGCAGCGCCTGCCTGGCTAACACTGGCCGTCGTCTGGGGTTTCTGGGCGTACGAGGGGTAAGGAGGTGCAACGGGCCGGTGCCAAGTGAGGCTGTCTGCTAGTGCGTTGGAGCAAGCCGCGCGCGCCGCAGTGCCTACAGCGGCGATCATCCGTTCTCCATCGTGCAGGCTTAACATGACCCTCGTGCCGCCGCCGTCGGACCGCCGACACATCGAAGGTGCGCGTCCTGGCAGCATGGCTATCAAGGATCCGCCCCTCACTCGCTCGCAGCTCCCCGCTTATTGAACCCACACACCTCGTCGCACCGTGATGCAAGCAACCTGCGGCCGCCCTGTGCCGCGCAGACTCCAGGTGCAAGGCGCCTGCCAGCGTTGGCCTGAGCTCGTCTGTGCAGTCAACGGAGCGCTCGGTGCCGCCACTGTGCCACATTCCACCCGAACAAGCCAGCCGCATCTTGCACGGACCCCACTATGAAGATTGAAGACAAGAACGCAGCGCGCCGTGGCAGCCTCATGGCTCCATCCCGCGGCGCAAGTATCATACATAGTGTGCCCGACATCACGCCATCCTGGGTGCCAAGGTGGGCCGCCAGGCCGCGCGCATGCTTGGTTGCAGAAGCAGCACGCGCACCGGCTCACCCCTGCATCCGCCACATGCATTTGTCCGAGGCTGAGTCAATGACCCTGCCCCTTGTGTCCTAGGACGCGTGCCACACCACGGCACCACGCGGACGGGCCGCTGAACAACCCCAGCAGCCGCCACCACATGCGCCGCCCGCATGGCGCTCCACTGCGCCGCAGGCTCACGCCTGCACACCGATACCACCAAGCCCCCTCATCCATCGGCCTGATGCCGCTATCGACAACACAAATAACAAAGCGTGACAACTACCTGTGGTTGAGTTTCATGGTGCGCATGCGCTGCACACGGGCATGCTCGGCCCGCACAAGTCCTTGCTCGACACTGCCTCGCAGCACATATGAATTGAAGGAATGCACTATGCCGGCCGCCTTGGGCGTGCGAGGCCCGCGCGGTACGGGCCGCGCGGCAGCAGGCACCGCCCGCTAGCGAGTTGTAAGAGCCTGCGCGCTGCCTCCACACCTGGTTGCACCCATCGCCGGTTCGCCGGATGCCTCAACGCGGCAGCGACAGCGCCGCAGCCCGCTGCCCAGCTGCAGCGGCCGGCGCCGGCTCCGCGGCACGTCATCATGCCCCTCGCAGCACGCGCTCCTGCTGTGCCGACTGTGTGCCCAGCACACGGCCCAGCGGCTGCTTGGGCCCGGGGTAGGCCATGTTACCGCCGTCAAACCGCAACGCCGGCAGCGTGTCTTCACGACCTCGCCCGGGGCTCAGCAAGCTCGTAGGCGGCGCGCTGGGCATCGTCGCCAGCCCCGCCGCCCCCCACGCTGCCGACGCCACTGCCGCGTTCGCCGCGCCCCCTCCGCGAGCGCCCAACCCTAACCCTATGCTCGGCCGCAGTGCCGGTGAGCCCACCGGCGGCGCGCCGCCGGTCGAGTTGCTGGCGCTAGCGCCAAGCCCGTCCCTGCCGCCGACGCCGGGCCCGGGGCCGCTGGGTCCCGCCGACAGGTTGACGCTCATGGACATGCTGCGGTGTGGCCCGGCGGCGCCCACCGGCAGCCGGATGGTGCTCTGGTGCACGAACCGCAGGTCCAGCAGCTGCGGCTGCTCCATGAGCTGCCGGTGCGTGGGCGAGTTGGTGAAGTGGCCGTACGGCCGGCTGGAGCTGAGCAGCGACACGGGCGGCGGCGGCGCGCGGGAGCTGCCCGGCGGCATGCCGCCCTTAGCCGCCAGCGCCGACACGATGCGCCGCTCCTCGGGCCCCAGCGTGCCCAGCAGCCCCTGCTTAACGTCCACCTGCCCGATGCGGCGGATGGGCCGCCCGCTGCCGCTGCGGGCCGAGGGCGCACCCGAGGTGCGCGCTGAGCCGCCGCGCAACCCGCCGCCGCCCATGCGACCGGTGCCGTCGCCCGCGTCCGCGTCCTTTGCGCGCAGCGCCTCCACCTCTGCCGCCTTGGTGGCCTGCAGCGCCTCCAGGTTGGCCTTGTCGCTGATCTGCTGGATCTGCGCCTGCACCTCCTTGTCGCCGTTGATGATGCCCTCCATCAGCCGCTTGCGCCGGTACGCCGTGGCCATGAGCGCAAAAGGGACCTGCGCAGGGTTGGGAGGTGGCGCGGGGCCCTGCATGAGAAGCCACAGGTGCCACCGGTACACGTGCTCCTCTGCACGGCTGAGCAGCACCCGCACTTTGGTCGAAACACCCTTGCTCGTTCCGGCCTTGGCCCCGGCCTCGCGTGCCCTCGTCTCCCCGTGACCTCTATTGCCGGGGCTCCCACTGTGTCCACTGGCGCTGGCCGCACCTGACCCTCGTTCTTGTCCGAGTCCTCCTCCTCCGCCAGCCGCTGCAGCGTGACCGTCATGATCTCCAGGAACTCCGGATACTCGACCTCGCCGCTGCCGTCGTGGTCCACCTCGGCCAGCAGCGCGGCCAGCTCCGAGCGCTTCATGCGGATGCCTGCGCCGGGCAGCACCAGGGGAGGAGGGCGACGGGGGCGGAGGCGGGAGCTCAGGAGCGGACGAGGCTGCGCAGCGCATAAGGCGAGGGGCCGCGCTGCTCTGGCAGGAGTGTGCTCTGCTCTGTGTGGAGAGGCGGTGTTAGGAGGTGCGTGTGCCGGGAGCTTGGAAGGGTGCCCCGCACCTAGCAGCTTGAAGGCCGCCCCCAGCTCCTCCGCGTCGATGGCCCCCGAGCCGTCCTGGTCCATGAGCTCAAAGCACTCCTTAAGCTGCTCCTTCTGCTCATCGCTGAGCTTAGGCTTAATGCCCTGTGCGGCGGGAAAGGGGAAGGCCGTGTGAGGCAAGGACACTATGACGCCGCTACGGCGCCGCTCTCGCCCAGTAGTTGCATGGCAGACGCGATGCTTCCAGCGGCAATCAGCACACCGCTGCCCCTGTATAGACAGCCCGCGGCACGTAGGAATGCCCGCGGCCCAGCCAGGGCTTGCCTTTCCGTGCTTTTTCAGCCATAATGACACAGCTGTGTACAAATCTGCGTTTACTTGACTCAGGTCCTTGGCTGTTTGCCTGAGCGTGTGCTCCGCGGTGCTAGGGCGCTCCGCCATTCTTAGCGAGTATTTCCGAGCGTGAGTTGTTACATCATTTGGGAAGCGTTGGGCGTTGTAGTGCGGGTCTATGAGATGTCGACGTAACTTGCGCCTTCGTTCTGTTGGTTTGCGAGGTATGAGAAACTTTACAGACTGTTCAGTGCGTGCGAGTACTGGGCTCGTGGGGTGTAAGCATCCTTGCGGTTCGAGCAATCGTCGCCTAGAACCTTGTGCCCTGAGCTCGCCATAACGTGCTCATACTATCTGCTTGAACACCGTGCTTCTTTCCAATACGCAGACGAAGTACTTACAGCACCGCCGCAAGCAGTTCCGCTGCCGCGAGAACTGCCCACGCCAGCTGCGGCCGTGCGCTCCAATATTGCTCGCTATACGATATCGAGCTGTTGTGGCTTGCGGCTTGGTCGCCAAGGTTGCTGCTATGGGTGCCAGGTGTCTCTGACCACGACGACAGCAGCGCGGGAGCTCAGCCAGATGCGGCGTGCTCCTGGGCTGGGCGATTGCGCCCTATGTCCGCGACGGGCACCAGCTTTCGCAGCGGGGCTGTTGCGGCCACGGCCTTCGCATTGCGCTGGCTCGCGGAGAGTGCGCCCAGCAGCAGCGACCGTGCCGAGCAGCGCGTCCAGCTTGCCGGCAGCTGAAACACTGCCACCGGAAGCGGCAACGCCAAGCCACAACGGCGGCAACGGGCAGCCTGGCGCCAAGCCACCCGCTCTGCCACTCGACTTCGCCACGCAACCGACGGCAACAGTCGAGCCTGCGCCAACTCCTGCTGCTGCGGCAGCTCCAGCTGCTGCGCCAATACGCCCGGCAAGCCCATCGGCCAAGGTTGCGGCAGCAGGCGCTGGCCAAGCGGCGGCCCCACCACCAGCCGCAACAGCTGCAACGCCGGCCGCAGCTACTGCGGCCGCACGTCCCGCGACACCGGTTGCAGGCCCGGGGTCGGCACCCACGCCCGCGCAGGCGCAACCAACACCGGCCAGCGCAGCTCCGTCTCCGCCTCCATCGCCAGCTCCGGCTCCAGCCGCGGCTCCGACATCACCTGCACCTGTCGCGGGCGTTGCGAGCGCGGCGCCCCCCCCGCCGGGCGCATCAGGCGCCCCGTCTGCGGCACCGCTGCCGCGAGCCGGCGCCAGTGGGCCTGTACAGGCGGCTGCTGCGTCCCTTGCTGCGGCCGCCGGCACTGCTGGGCCGGCGGCAAGCGCGAGCGGCAGCGGCAGCGGCGACCCGGGGGCAGGGACGCCCAGCCCCTGGTCCACGCCCACCGCACCTCCGCCGCAGCCGGCGGCCAGTCCGGTAGCAGCAAGCAATGTTGCTGCAGCTTCTGTGCCGCAGCCAGCAGCGGCGAGCCCACAGCCGCCCGCAACGCCGCAGGTCGGGGGCGCCAGTGCTCCTGCTGCTGCCGCCCCCTCGCCCGCACCGGCAGCGGCGAGCAGCAGCGCTGGGCAAGTGCAGTCCGCTGCCGCCGCGCCGGCACCGGCACCTGCTCCCGCTAGCCCGGGGGCGAGCTCCAGCGCACGGCCGGCGACCGCCACAACGGCCCCTGCCGCGCCCACCCCCGCCACCGGGTCCCCGCCGGCAGCAGCGGCGCCGGCGGCTGCACCTGCCGCGAGCGCCGCTTCGTCTGCCGGGCCATCGCCAGCGGCCACCCCGCCGGCAGCAGCTGCTGCGACTCCGGCAGCAGCGGCGCCGCCGTCAACCCCTCCTCCACAAGCGGCAGCAGCGGCAGCAGGAGCAGCGACAGCTGCCCCATCCGCAGCAGCGCCACCGGCAGCCTCGACCGCGCCGTCGCCCTCGGCCCCTGCGGCCACCGCCTCTGGCCCCACGGCAGCCTCGGCCCCAGCCTCCTCCTCGACCTCGGCCTCGACGCAGACGCCCCCGGCGGCCTCGCCTCCGCCGCCCTCCGCCAACCCGGGTCCCGCCGCCATCAACAGTGACCTCAGCGGCTTCCAGCTGCGGCCCATCCACGTGGTGGTCTTTGTCACCATCTTCCTGGGGGGCGCGCTGTTCGCGGCACTCACGCTGCAGTTCACCGCCGACCTGGACTTCCAGGTGGGGCCGAGCTTTGAGAGGCAGCGGGCAGCCTGGGGGGCGCAGGGTGCGAAGAGGGTCAGGATGGAAAGAGAGACAGGAGCTGCGGTAGGCGGTGCTCGGGCTGGCACTAGCATTGACTGGGTTCCCAGTCCTCGGTGCGGCCTGACGCAGCCTCTGGCCGTGCTCCGCACCTTGCGCAAGCAGCTTACGCCCGGCGGGCTGGTGTCGTGTGGTGCGGTGTGCTGTGCAGGTTGCGGCGACCACGGTTGCCAAGCGCGTGGCGCGCAGCGTGGCGTTCCGGCAGCTGTGCGTCATCGCCTGCGCCATCTTCCTGGTGCGCTTCGGGCTCAACAACGTGCTGCGCGCGCTGGCCGCCTTCTCCGCCAACCCGGTGCAGTGGGACAAGAGTAAGGTGAGGCCGGCGGCGAAAGGGGGAGTACCATGGGAGTAACGAACTAGTCGCGAACCTCCGAGCGAAAGGGAGAAAGCATGGGGCGGGCGCACTGCAGGCGGGGCGGCGCACGGGTGGCCGGGCCATGCGCGGGGCAGGCACACACCTCCCCTCCTTCCTCTCCCCTCGCTTCCCTTCTCCCCGCCAGGTGTACTACATCCTCAAGGAGGTCTACCAGCCGCTGGAGCTGCTTCTCTTCATCGCCGCCATCTGCACCATCGCCGACTCCTTCGTGCCGCAGCTCATCGCCGTGCCCAGGGTGAGGCAGGCAGAACGGCACGGCACCGCACGCCGCGGGGCTCCACGGCGGCGGCGTGGTCGGACAGCGGTCGGGGCTGCCCGCCTGTTCGCGCTCGCCCGCCCGGCCCACTACTGCCCACGCCCGTCCCTCCGCTTTCCCTCGCGCTCCCCTCCCCTCCCAACCCCAGTCCACGGTGTCCTCGGTGGTGCGCTCCACGCTGTCCGTGAGCTTCATCATCGGGGCGGCCACCGTGGTGTTCAACCTAAAGAGCCGCTTCTGCAAGGAGAACGCCTGGCAGGTGCGGTATGGACACGCGACAGCGGGGCCGGGGCAGGCAGCGGCAGCGGGGCCCGTCCCGCCCCCCTGACGGTGTGCGCCACGATGGCGGCCGGCAGCAGCGGGTGTCGCTGGGTATGCTCGCTTCCGCGCGTGCTGACTGTTTTTCCGGCTCCCCGGGTGCGGCCTGCCCGCCCAGAGCGAGATGAACGGCGACGTGACGGCCCAGCGGCGGTGGGAGGCGTACGACAAGCTGGGCACGTTCGTCATCTACTCCATCACCTTCGTGCTGGGCATCCAGGCGCTGGGGCTGGAGGGTGAGCGCTGGGGGGGCACAAGCGCGGACGGGAAGGCTGCGGGGCGGCGTGTGGCTGACGGGAGCTTGCGGCGAGGCGGCGTAGCCATGGGCAACTCACGCCGCCCTCTCCTCCTGGTCTCGCTGCCCCGCCCGCAGTGACGTCGGTGCTGGCCATCGGAGGTATCGGTGGTCTGGCCATCGGTCTCGCGGGCCGTGAGATTTGCGAGAACATCCTCAACGGCTTCCTCATCATGTCGACGGTGTGTGGGCCTGGGAGCGCAGGGGGGACGGGGCGGCCAGCAGGGCGGGCACCGCCTGCAGCGCGCGCCGCAAGCATGTGGTGGCCCGAGCAGCAGCCCTGCCCCCGCTACGTGTCCGGCCCCGCAGTCGCCGTTCGAGGTGGGGGACGAGGTCCACTTCTTCCACTCGTCGAAGGTGCGGACGGGCGGGCGCTTGGCGGAGCGAGTGAGCCCGGCTGGGGCCGCACCCCGGGCGCTGGGCCGCGGCATACTGTGGGGGGAAGGGGGGGCCTTGTGGCCCAGCGTCGTGCAAGCCGTGTGTGCTCACAACCCCCGGGTCGCTTGCGCGCTCGGCCACCGCCTGGGGCCGCCCTGGCAGGTGGTGGAGGGCATTGTGCTGGACATCGGCTGGTACCGCACCACCATCCGCTCCTACGAGCGCGAGGTGTTTGTCATCCCCAACGCCGTCTTCTCCAAGAACATCGTGCTCAACATCAGCCGCAAGAACCGCGAGTGGCGCTTCTTCGAGATGATCAACGTGCGGGTGCAGGACGTGCACAAGGTGCGGCAGGCGGATGGGCAGGGAACAGGGGCGAGGGCGGCGTCGGAGGACGCCTCCGCCCTCCCGTGCCGTGCCGCGGCCGCTAAGCAAGCCACCACCACCACCTCCGCACTACACCGCCGACGTCCGCCCGCCCTCCGCTGCGCCCTCCCCTCACGGCCCTCTCCGCCCTCCCCCGCCACACACGAATACACACGCGCGCAGGTGAACGCCATCATCCAGGACATCCGCCGCATCGTGCGCAATGACCAGCGCATCATCACCAAGCTGCACCGCCGCATCTTCCTGGACAAGATCACCCACGACGACTGCCGCATCTACGTGTCCTTCTACGTCGGTGAGCCAAGACAGCGGCCGCTGCTTGCCTCCTGCTCCCCGCGTCGCGGGCCGCAACGCTGCATGTCACGGCTGCCCGCCTGCCGCGGCACCCTCAGGCCACATCCTGCCTTGACCCTGCCCCGCACCCAACTGCCTGCCTCCCCCTCCGCCCTCCGCCCTCCGCCCTCCGCAGAGGGCCAGAACCGTGAGTCGTTCATGGCGGTCAAGCAGGACCTGCTGCTGGCCTTCGTGGACTGCGTGGAGCGCAACCAGGCCAAGCTGGCGGTGCCGCGGAACACGGTGGGGACAGGGGGCCAGTGCAGGAACAGGGATGGTGCCCCGCCGACGGCCGCCGGTCGCGCAGCACTGTCTCTGGAGCGGGGGGACGGGCAGGGGGCGGCAGTGCACCGCCCGCCAGGCTGTGCGCCCCTGGTATCCCACCGCTGTCCGTCCCCGGCCGCGTGGCGCCCTGCTCACACCTCGTCCATCTTCCCTGCCACGCCTGTGCCGCCTCGCCCTGCAGCTGGACTTTGCGCCCGAGGTGGTCGAGAGCCTGCAGCACATGTCCGCCACCACCGCCGCCCAAGCCGCCAAGTGGAGCGTGGAGCTGCAGCAGCACGCGGCGGCGGGCGGCAACGGCGGCGGCATGACGGGCCAGCGGGCACTGACGGATGGGCGCACCATCACCACGGACGGGCGCACCATCACCGCTGAGGTGACGACGGTGCCCACCACCTCGTCGTCCGCCGGCGGCAGCAGCGGAAGCGGAGGCACGACAGCGACGTCGGGCAAGGCCGCCAGCGCGGCTGCCGCCGCCGCGACGGCGGCGGCCGGGTCATCGGGTGGCGCCGGCGGCAGCTCGCCGGCCGGGAAAGCGGCCGGTGGCACGGGCGCCTCGGTGACGTCTCCGGAGACCGTGGCAGTGACCGGCGACGCCGCTGCGACGCGAGGCGGATCCAAAGGTGAGTGGGCTGGTAGGGAGGGCCTTTGACTGATGGTCGTGTCACTCCGTGTGACCCGAGCGCCTGGGAGCGCGCAAGCTGCCGCTGCGGCAGCCGCCGCCGCTGCAATCTCGCGCGCCGCCACAGCGCCGCCCGCCGCCCCAAGCTTGCACCGGCCGACTGTCCGGTGCAGGCGAGGACGCCGCGCCGCCGCCCGCGCCTTCACCTGCCGCGGGCGGTGCGCCGGCGGGCGGCAGCGCCGCCGCCGCCGCCGCCGCCGCTGAGGCCTCCGCAGCAGCAGCAGCAGCAGCAGCAGCCAGCGTGTCCGCCGCTGCAGCGGTCGCCGCGCCGCCGCCGCCTCCCAGCCGCATCGTCACGCTCTCCGGCTCCAGCAGCCCCGAGGACGCAGAGGTGGTAATCACTCGGTACAGCTCCCCGCTGCCGCCCAAGCAGCTGCAACAACAGCAGCAGCAGCAGCAGCAAGCCCCGGCCGCCAGCGCGGCCGCTGGTGCCGCGACTGCGCCGGCCGCTCCGACGGCGGCAGCCGCGACGTCGGATGCCCCAGTGGGCGGGCGCGTCACGGCCGCCAGCTTCATCAGCAGCCTGGATGCCTCGGTAGACGACGAGGAGGCGGACGAGGCAGAGGCAGGGTCCGGCCTCGGGGTGCCAGTGCGCTACGTGCCGCGAGCCCGCAGCTTTGCCAGCGTCGGGTCCACCCCCGGCAGCGACGACGACGGCATTGTGGTGGTCGCCAGCTTTGATGACCTGGTGGCCGGCACAGCGGCGCAGCTGGAGGCAGCCGTGGCAGCAGCGCCCGTGCCGCCACCGCCTACGTCAGCGCAGCAGCCTGCAGCTCGGCCGGTAGCGGCGGCGGCCGTGGGCGGCGGCGGCGGCAGGGCGGCGGCGGACGGCGCGCAGCCCTGAGCCGTCCGGCACGTAGGCCTGCCCTAGGCACCCGGCCGCGCACACACACCTGTGCCTGCCCGCCGGCGGCCGCACTGCCCTATGCGCCGCCGCCGCTGCGCCGCTTTTGGCCGCCGCCGCAGGTGACAACAATGGAGTGACGTGGCTCCTCTCCCGCCTGGCCAGCATGCTCTTCGAAACGTGACGCGACCGACCCCCGGCGGCCTGGGCCGCGGGCAGCCGGCGCCGGCAAGCGGCGGCGGGACGCTGCGGGCCCTGGGCGATGGAGAAGCAGGCGTGAGCTGACTCAGCGGCTGTGGCGGTGGGATGGCAGCGTGGCGCGGAGCCCAGCTGCGTTGAACAGGGGGTCATGTGAGGCATTGTTTGGGGAGCGAAATGTATGCAGATAGGCAGCAAACTAGTTGCGGCGGCTGGCCGGGCTCCCGAAGCGCGCTGGCTGGCGCCGTGGTGGGCTTACCTTGGAAGGTGCGCAGGAGCTGCGCAGGCTCCCAGGCAGCATTGCAGGGGCGCCCCCCGCGGTGACACGGCAATGGGGAGCGGCTCCGGTGTGGGCGTTGACGACGGCTCGTGGCATGCCGGGAGCGCCGATGCCGCCGCCCGTGGCGCCGCGCAGGCGGTTGCGGTAGTGCAGGCGGCGCGTCATTGAGCTCGTCGCTAGTTTTTGAGGCCCGTTGTCGGGTGCACGATACGCAGGGCAGGCAGTAGGTCATAGCAGCTGGCAGTTCAGCGTGTGTTCAACGTTAAGGGCGTCCGGCCCGTGGGGTGAGGGCACGGAGGTTAGCGTGCCCGAGACCCCTTAAATAGTCCCAGCTACAACCGCATAATGACCGACGGTGTTCGTCTGGTCTGGGTGGCCTCTTTAGGGGGCGAGCCATGCACCCATGCGCAGCTGGGACAGGTTTAATGTGGGCGGAAACCGGCGTCGGTGAACTCCCATGGCGCGCAGTGCCAGGGCATTGCGCGCGCCGGGTACCGCATGCCTGCCTGGCTGTTAGTACAGCAGCGCGGTTGCGGGTCGCGACGTGTATTGGTTGAGCGCACGCAAGCAGGGCAGCAGGCGCCGCGCCTGCAGGTAGTGGCAGGGCAGTTGGGCAGCACGTTGCGGCGATGGGGTACAGGTTGTCGTGGTGGGCTTGGCAGCGAGTGGGTGCGGCGTTGTGGCCGGCGTCCGCCGCGCCCGGCGCGTGTAAGGGCGAACAGCCGGTTCTGAAGTGAAGGGGCAAACAGCTCTCTCCGCTGCCGGCCTCTGCGCACTTGGCGCAGCTGGGAGGTGTCGCATGCTGGCCACGAAGGCGCTCATGACAGCGCCTGGACCTTGGCCTGCGGCTGCACGTGCAGGGGCCGCAGTGCTGGACAGTCCTGCTGGATACCGTGCTACCTGCGCAAATTCGCATTGCTCCGCGGCTGGCAGGGCGTGTAGCAGGCGCGACTAAGGCTCCCGCAACGAAGGCAACTCAGGCTCCCGCGTGGCACCAACCCCTGGCTGCTGAATGCACAAAAAGGCAGCTAGGCCACGGCGCGGGCGGTGTGGCGGTGGGCAACAGTGTCCTGCGCCGGCCATCAGCGGGCCATCCAAGCACGGGGCGACCCGGGGGTCCGTGCTTGCCCATCCGCCGCCGCGAACGATCCTGCGTAGCAAGATTTATTGATTAGCTTGTATTATCATATCTTAACGGAAGGCATCCGCAGCCTTTGCGACCCTTGAGGAAGCCGAAAAGCCGGGCCTTCAAAACAAGCTTTGCGCGCGACGCACAACACACAAGCTTGTATAGCAAAAACGTTATCCGCAGCCAAAATGCAAACGAGCGTGCGTTGAGCCTGCTGGGGCCGCAAATATCGTTTTGACACTGCCGGCCAACGTATGTTACTTGGTCTTGGTCTCACACCTTTGGCTAGCCAACGACTGCGACCGTTGGCAGCAACAACACAGGTCGCACAGGTCGCTAAGGGGGCGATGGGACCGAATCGTGGTGGCGGAGCAGCTGCTCGGGCTGCTCAGAAGAAAGGTGCGGCAGCTGCTGTGATGCAGTCTGGACGCTGCGGAAGGCAGGCGGTGAAGCTCACCGTCGGCGACCCTATGCTCTGCAGCCAACAAGCCCAGCGGCGGCGCGGGCGGTGGCGCAGGTGGCAGCGGCGGAGCTGGGGCTGGGGCCAAAGCTAGCGGAGCCAAAGGCGGGGGCGGGGGCGGGAAAGGCGGAGGTGGTGGAGGCGCCAAAAAGCCCAAACCCGCACCCGCCAAGAAGCCCGCCGCCGGCGGAGGCGGAGGCGGAGGCGGCGGGTCCACCGCCGCCAAAGAGGCCGCTGGCCCCGCAACGCATGGCCCTGCCGTCGGCATGAGCCACGAGCAGATGGCCCTGGTCCACCAGCTGCTGGCGTCCGTGGACGACACCGGCGGCGGCAGCGGCGGCAGCGGCGCCGGGCCGTCGGTGCCGTCAGCGGCGGCCGCATCGACGTCGGGGGCGTCGGCGGCGCCGTCGGCGCAGTTCCTGTCCGACCTGCGGGGCCTGGTGGTGGCTGACCTCACGCGCAAGGGCTTTGCGCAGCGCGTGGCGGAGACGGCGTGGGACGAGACGCATGAGGCGGCGCTGCGGGTGCGGCGGCGTCGTCTGGCCCGGCCGGGTCGGGTCTTGCTCCGTCCGCCCGCCGCGAGGGGCAGAGGGCAGGGTGAAGGAAAAGGGATCGCCGCGGCGCTGGTGGCCTTATGGTCGTTCCCGACCGCCACTGGATGCCGCGGTGGGCTGTGTCAGCAGCAGCCTCAAGCACTCACTTTCGACGCCCCAACTCGCTTGCCCGTTCCCGCTTGCCCGTTCTGCCATCGTCCAACCTCGTGCCCCCAACTCGCGTCCCCAACTACCTACCGCATGCCTGCTCTGCACCTGCCCCTCCCTGTCCTGCCTCCCCGCCCCTTTCCTCCCCACATCCTTCCCTGCCCCCCACCCAACCCCCAGGCGGGCGACTACGGCGGCGCCTTCATGGTGGCCCGCAAGGCCCGCCTCGACAGCCTGCTGCAGCGCCTGCTGCTGGTGCTGCCGGACGCAGAGCTGCCGGCCGCATTCAGGAGCAGCGCGCACCAGAGCAGCGGGGCCGGCGGCGGCCGCGCCAAGGGAGGCGCGGCGGCGGCGGCGCCAGCGCCAGCGGCGGCGGGGCCCGGGCCCGGGTCCGCGCAGGGGCGGGCGGCGTCGGCGGGCAGGGCCGTGGTGCGTTGGGCTTGGGGCTGAGATCGTCGTGGGCAGCAAGGGGCGGCGGCAGGCACTGCAACTCGTGTGGTTGGGTTCACCTGACACTCCGTGCTGCCGCCGCCCATCCGGCACCAGACCGCCGCCTCGGCGGGACAGGCCCGCGCGCCGGCCGCGGCGTCCGGCCCGGCCCTGTCGGCGGCCGACG